>JBBPUM010000016.1:0-67416 GCA_038094695.1 Chiua aff. virens
AACAATAATTACCTTGCTTTCTGCAAGATTCTACCGGGATTGGCTGGTTTGTCGTCTGCCATTTTTTGTTCATTTTTCGTTGTTCATTGTTCGTCATTCGTCATTCGCCACTTCCTGAAATGGCAGTCTGATCGATTAACTTTCGTACAAAAAAATTCGTACTCCACAGAGCATAAATGTCCGGCTTTCCATACAATGCTGAGTTAACTAGTGAGTGCTAGGCAGTGAGCTTAAAAGATTACATCATGATCATCAAGAGGGAGGGGATTTTGAGTGGGCGTGTGATTACATACTAAGTACTGTTCCACTGTGAATACTACTACTAGTAAATAGCCTGCGTAGGTTGATGAGATTTAGTGAACATATCTGGCAGCTGCTGTTGGTCCTCCTCGATTCAAGCAAGATGTTGCACATGTCTAGCCTCCCCCTCCACATCCGCCGCCACCTCCACATCCGCCACCGCCACATCCGCCTCCGGCACCACATCCACCTCCAAGTCCACCGCAGTTAGCACCACCAAAGCTACAGCTACCTCCCGTACCCTTGACATACAAATGAGGGATCGATTCAACCACAAACAACACAAAAAAGACATCACGTACAAAAGCACACCGAGCTCCCCCGAATGGCGCATCGCTATCTATGACGCCTCCAACGCCCACAACGCAACCACCAACAGGCGTGCAAGACAACGGGATGGGATATAAAAATGGTTCTGCGTGATCGCACCGAGTGGTCCGTTGCGCATCATCCGATAGATCCCCATCAGCCCTCTCTCGTTGGCGTCGACGCTCAGATTTCTGCTTTCGGCGTTCGCGCGCGCGCATGGATTGTCTGTGTCGATGCAAAGGAAAGACTGCATTGTGGTCACTGGGGTGTGTACCAGACGTGGCTAACTCAGGTGGTTGGAGCGTCGTATCCGCGGGTCCCTTTCCCCCAAGCACACGTCGCAGCCGTTGACGAAGAGTGGTACCTGGCCGCGGGCACCCGCAGTGGGTGTACGGGATTTTGTAATGATCCTATGACCGCAGCGTGCGTGAGTGTTTGCGGATCTTCAAAATCACGCGACGCACATTCCAAGCTCGGCAAGTAATGTCAAACGCCGTAGCAAGGATACCCTCCTCCACTTTGTCGTCGCTACGAGGAGAAATGTTGCATGTTGGTAAGTGCTAGAATGCCTGTAATTGCACGAATTACACTCACTGATCTATATATCGACTCACAAGGGTCATGCAGTCATTCTGATACCGTTTGGCCATAAGTTGGTGTGTGTGCCATGCAAGGTCAATGTCGAGAGTTGGGACGAAAAATGATGTTGGTGAATCAGCCATAAGGTTGAGAAACCTAAGCACAAGATGAGAAGTACAGAAAGCTCCGAAAGTGCGAACCACGCACGCATGATATCGTGTTACACAATGCTCCAGGATAAGCGCGCCGTTATTTCCCGAAGGGAATCCGGGTTGTGTCCATCCAAGCTTGACCATCTTGCGTACGAACGAGCCTTGACGCAAGACCTACCAGCCATTTAAGAACAAATTAGAATAAACGTGGACCTTGATACAGACCGCGCCAATGAGGTCGACTGAGAATAGTCGGTGATCTGAATATGCGAAAAAAATTCGGGTTATTCTGCCAACCAGTCACAGTGGTGTCGAAAGGGTGGTATATATAACGCCTTACATGGTCGGGAGAACAGCGCGCCTTAATTTCCCGCGAAGGTTGGAAGTGCTGTTTTTGAATTCTGTCATGATATCGCTAGTGGCGACCGAGCGCATTGACTTCGAAGATGAACTGCCATATGCCCTTATTCTACATCGTATGCGATCCTTGATCCGGGATGCACGACGAGTATCTTGCATCTTGTCTCGTGTGTGGAGTGTCCCGCTGAGCATCACAGAGCGCAAATTCAGAGATTTCAATACCAGGTTTCAGTTTGATGGAAAACTCACGCGAGAAACGCCCCTGGACCCTCGCTTTCTTCCTGTACGATGTTTTTTGCGAGCTTGTACATGCCGAGAAGTTGCCTCGTAATCCTCCTACGACAAGACGAACAACGAGCGGAAAATCCAGTTTGTGCATATCCCTTGCCGTCTGATGTGAGAACAGCTAATGGTTGTTCAGTGATGCAGCATAATGCTGTTTAAACTGTGGTACTTACGCACATCTGTCTTGCTCCTGCAATGCGGACACCGAAGCGTAATATGTGTTAGCACCCCCGCAGAATCAAACGGGTCGTAAGGTATCGTTGTTCCGTCCAACCAGAATTGCATCCGGTTGACATTGGGCGAATTGGTGAGCAGGACTTCAGGGGATTCCTGATCTCGATCAACGACGAGCGTCCACGTGAGAAGTTGTGTACCCACAAGATGGTTAGTCAAATATTCCGTAAATCGCGGCAGAGCGGAGAGGGCTGGCATGCGAATGGTGTCTTCTGCATACCAACTAATCGGGAGGATCAGCATGCTCTGCGTGCAAACTGATTGTCATACTCACATTGGATTAAGAAGATATGCATGCCACACCATCACGACATCGATCGGAGGCAACGCCCTCTCGATGTGGCGACCTTTCACGTTACGGATGCTCTTACACCACCGCTCAAACCTGTCAAAAAGGGCCCATGTCCCTCTCCAGGGAAACTGAGCGGGAAATACTAGTAAAGCTTACCTTTCGACCGCAAGATGTAAGAACCACCCCCAACGTGTGTCCGCATCCATAATACGTGCATCCTGCGGGAAACGGGACAGGTCTCCAGATTCGACATTACGTCGGAGTGTGTCGAACGCGTGCAGGAGTGCAAGATGCCCTCCGAGCTGCCGAGCAAGTATTAGTGGTGGCGTTTGCCGCCGGCCGACCGTATATGTAGACGGAGGGGATGCATGTGCTTGTAGGGCACTATGGGTCAACGGGTCTGGAATACTTGCCATGGTTGGGTGTCGAGGTTGGTTGGGAGCAGTTGTTATAAGCAATTTGGTGTGACAACTCATTAATCATTACCCAATTCAGCTTGAAGAAACAGGCTGTTGCATGCAGTCAGTCACTGGCCGCGGGTGGCAGCAGCCAGTGCATGAGATGAAAGTGCATTACGAGGGTGTTCTCTTTGGAATGACACCGCCTTGCTAACTTCTGTCACGGTCACACAAACTTCTTGATTGACGATTTCGCGATTACAGCGCTGTACATGAACTCTCAAGCCTCAAGGTCTCACGCCTTGAACACTCGGAAGGAACAAGTTGAAAGACGCTGGAAAATGGGACATGCATGTTAGTCTGGTGACCTCATAGACGGGGTGGTCACCAGACTACATGCATGTACGAAGCGCAACAGGCCTCCAAATTAGGTAGTAGCATCTGGCTTCGAATTTCATACTAGCACACCACTGGCAGGCACGATCGGATAAGATCTTTGTGCCCTTTCAGCACCAGGAAGGAACTTGGGCCACAGCACCTTGTTCTGCTTTACCAATAGCAAAACCAAAACAACGACACGCTGTGAAAAGAAAGAACACATCCCCTCAACGTGTGCTACAGCGTTCACAAGGCCCACTCCGTGTCGCAGAAGAATATTCACTGGGCGCTCGCAAAGTGGACAGAACATGACTTGCTGTACCTAGTAATCCAGAAAAATAGATATACTACCCTTTTCACTCTCCTTTGCCTTCCATCCACCAGCTTTGCCGAGACTTTACTCCTGCAGATCTCGACGACAAAGCCGATAAACCAGCCGGGGACGAGAATTGATGAAAAGCTCCTCCAAATCCGGCCAGGCTGTCACCCACTCCAGTAACTCGTCGTCCTTTGGAACTTCGAACCACTGGAGTGTGACTGAAAGGCTGCGCAGGCGGCTAAAAGCCATCAAGGGATGAACATCATGCACAGTGCACAGGCGATCCAGATGTACAGATTTTTTCTGCAGCAAGGTGACGCAGCGATCACAAGTGAGCTGGAATTGGATAAGCGACTCCACTGAGCACGTCGGCCGCATCGCTATCATAAATGGGCCAACCGTCTGCCCACCAAGGTACCCAAACACGCGGACAATGAAGGTTTGTAGAGCCGGAAGCCGAGTTTCGGAAAAAAATCTCGTGAGGCGTTCCAGCGAGCAAGTCCCAATGCTCAGGTATGTCAAATGCGAAAAGACAAGGGACGAGGTATCGGAGAGGTGTGAATCCGTCGCTTCGTCGCCGAGCGTGAAATGGAGCCGCATTAAGCTAGGAATGCGGGAGAGATGTAGGATTGCGTCCGCGCTCAAGGTGACCAAGAAACAGTCCACAACGCAAAGGTGTTTCCAGTGGCATATAGCCTTGGAGATGGTATCGTCAAAGGGATGTCCTTGAAATAAAAGGATTTTAAATCGCTTGACGTTCGGTGCAAGGTTCATGGAAGCCACGTCGGAGAAAAACGAGCTGTGTACACGAGCACTGCGATACGCAAAGTCGAACATGATAGATGTCAATGATGAGACAGCAACATGCACTACAGGAATACAGTCCAGGCGGCGCCATTGCAAACATCGGAGGTTCGGGAAGAGTGGTGCAGCAAAAAAAGCATCAAGGATATTCCCAGAGACCAGACTTCGAGCGCGACTTGGCTGACTCGGATTGTGACAGTCATGCATGATTCGGACGCGACGCGCGTAATTCCGAACGGTGTCCCACTCGACTTCGCTTAGAGGTCGACTGAATGAATATGTCTATAGAGACAGCATGAAATACCCATCAATTCTGGATATTATGATGGTGAAACCATACATACTCCGTGATGAAACTGACAAGCATGAGGAATACACCGCACGAGAGGGGAGAAGTCAAATAATTCTGACCAGAGGATGTCCAACGCGGGCTCCTTGAATGTGCGGCATGTCCTAGCGAGTGCTACGAGTTCATTTGAATGGTTGCAAGGAGGAAAAAACGACTCGCAATGGCCAAATATGCTAAGAAGGATTTCGTGAATTTGAAGTGCGTGGTGCATGGTTGCAATGCTCGTCGCGTGAGAGTTACGACTAGAGACTACGGGAGAAGCGGCGATTATATAAACTGGAATATGACCATCGCCGGTGACCCAATCCAAGGATTATCGATTGGGGGCCGACAAGTCTTTGGATAACGTGCAATAATTTGCCGACGACAAATGATCCGATGTTTCTCATACTCTGGCCAATGGTCTGCGTTGATGCCGATAAGATTCAGATCTAACTGACTACCGACTTGGAACCCACGCGATTGTTCACATGCTCGAAAGCCTCTCAACTTAGACACTCCGGAGCCTATGGTACCCGGCGCGGCTCGAAGTAGCCTACATCCAGTCTATTTCTCAGAAACAGAAACAGACGTAAAATCAAAACCAGCGTGCTTAGTCAAAAATTTCGGAGAAAATTTGTCCAGTTACTGAACATCGTGCACAATCCCTCCACCGAGCACTAATTTAAAGAACACACAGCAGGCATCTCTCTGGTTGTCGACGACAATGTCTGCTTATACTACTGGTGTTGCTTCGGCCTCTTGAGGGACGATCTCCAGCTTGGGGTGTGTCACTCATGATGTAGTCCTCCTTCGCTAGACCAAGGGTCGTCGCTGAGTGCTAAGTACCGGTATCAACCTATAAGTAATATCGAATTATACTGTTGACACACTGCTCGAGGTTCGTTTTTCTCCACTTGACTTTTTTTTTCACAACATGCCGTTGCTCTGTGGAAGGGGAAAATTAGCACTGTAGGAATCCTGAGTGCTCTACGTATAATTCGTTTCTGGGTATTGGGAATGTGTCTTTTGCAAGACGGCAATTGTCATCGGTGCAGGCAGAGGGATCGATTGAATGGTCGCAAGTGGGAAAGTGCCATTTATATTTATGTTTGTTTCCCCCTATCTGATTCGAACTCTCAGGTGAGCCAAGTCAACCAGCTATTTACTTGTCGGATGACCATTTCACTGCAGGTAACCCGCATTGGTCGACGGTTTCAGCTACGGCCTGCGCGCAGTCCTAGAACGCTTCCCAGGCGTCCTTAACGTTCTAGAAGTTCGTCTATTTCGTGGACCATCCTGCCGAGAACAAGAAGATACCGTAACCACTGTCCGTGATATAGGTTCTCTGTTGGAACGAAGTTTCTGTGGCCGTCTATTGCATTTCTTTCCATTTCCTTCATATGGTGACATGCACTCACACTGGGACCGACAGCTTGTTTCATCCTGCTACTCTAGCTGAAGCAAACCGAGAGCCTGAATCCTCCACGTTCTTGGTGCTTTGTATGTGCAAACACTATCAAAGGCATCATCTCGCTCTCATTCCAGGAATGACATGGCTTTGACAGCGACCGATATGTTGGATGCTTGTTGGAGAATGAGATTGCATGTCTTCTCAGTACGCTTGAGCGCAACGTCATCCAATCAAGCAGACGCCAGACCATGGTGATTTGTTCCCTGCTGAAGTAAAGGAGTCTGGCCAAGCATACCGGAAATGGCGCAAACTCCGGGTAAACCAAATCCTAAGGCACTCTGACGGACATCACGGTGGGTCCTAATGTTACTGATTCACATTTCTTCATTTGAAAATCTCATCCAATTGTACATCACATTCACTCAGGAGCAATAAGGGAAACAAACAAAGAACACTGCATCGGAAAGGGCAACGGCTGGAGTGTGGGTCTGAGTCATCACTGAGTGCGCTATCTGTCCTTGTTGTGTCATCTCGAGCCCGCTCGCCAAACGCCCCAGTAGTAGTTGTTGATGCACACCAATTCCTTGCGCGGCCACACAGAGTCCAGGGTGAGCACGTCCTCCCCGGTCAGCCCGAGGGACCATCTGAGGAACAACTGAACTTCACGCAGTTCGACAAAGTCTATCAACAGGTGGAGGTCGTCCAAGGTGAGTTGCCAGTTGCCGCTGTCGTTGGTCGGACCTGCCACTGGAAATTGTGAACACGGTGCGTTGAGGCACACAAACTTGGTCAACTGGTCTGGCCAACACACGTTGTGGACCGTCGACACGTAGGCTCGAAAGACACCCCTTGATGGTCGTTGGGGAAAAGTGACATGCAGTTCTTCGAGCGCCGGAAGCTTCATGCAAGACAGGAAACCAGTTATCGGAGGTAGCGATGCACACGTGATCACCAGGTGCCTCAGTCTCAAGAAGGTTGATAACAAGCCAAACGCAGGGACCCAGTCAATGACGCCGGGAACTAAAGCGAGGCGCAGCGTCTTCAATAAACCCAAGTGGGAGAGCTCGGAGACCATCTGTGGGGTGGCGGTGAGTCCTTGGAAGTCCAATTCTTGCAGATTTTTCCAGCGATATATTTGATGGCAGATGCGTTCATGTAAGGTGTCACTTTGAAAGATGTGGAGTAGAACCTGAGTTAGATTTGGGCAGCTGTCCCCAATGCAAGTGAGGAAATCGATGAGTGCAGGTTGGTTCTCAAGATACGTTAAATATAGTGTGAGTTTCGTCAAGGACGATGCAGCGACGTGCACGGCAGGGATCAAGGGCCTCCCATGCCAGAAACACTCGCGGAGATTCGGAAAGAGTGGTTGGACCGGACTTGCGGCGTTGCAGGTTGCAATCAAGCTATCTTTATCGAGCCATTCGTGTAGATTCGGTGTGATACCGCCGATCTTTCGGACACGACGAGTGTACCCCAGGAGTATATCCCATTCCTCTTTCTTGAGGCCCGGGGGTCTTCGGAAGGACCAGGTCTAGAAAACAAAGTCACGCACAGTAAATGATCGCATACAACTCGGAAAACGGTGCGGTAACGGTACATACACCCCGAGAAAAAGAACGGCAATCTTCAGGAAGACACCGTACCAATGGCGTTAGATTGACTAGTTGTGACCAAAGTACGTCCAACGCGATTTCTTTGAAGGCACGACACGTCCTGGCGAGCGCGGCTAGATCTCTAGTGTAGGTTCCCCTGTCGGTAGTCCAATGGGATTCTGGAGGAGCACAGAAATCAAAGATGAGACGGAGAATCTCGTCAATTTTGAGTGCATAGTGCATGGCGTCAACACGGATTTCGATCAGGTTCTGAGTCCCGGGGGTTCTGACAACAGTGTGTGGAGTTAATTGTCGATGGTCAACTCAAATGTTCGACCGCATCTTATATATCGTCTTCCTGGAGACGAGAACTATCGCAGACCTTTACTAGAGTGGATGTCTCGGACCTGAAGAGTATGTAGTGCAGTAACAGACGTCACAAAGTAACGGACGCACTAACGATCCCCCGTACCATGATGACATTGATGTGCGGACGGATTACGAGAGTTGACAACAAGCCTTCAAGTTTCAAAAGTTCAATGTAGCATCGCTAGGAAAGGCACAAGACAAATAGAGGGCACGATGGCAACGCAGCGTTACTTGCTGGTCGCCGAGCAGAATACGTGTTTATACAACTCCCACTGTTCCCAGAGTAAGGACCACCCTATTAGACTAGTAAGATAATAAGCCTCACAGTAGCGACTATCACAAAAAGACATGCGTATAGTACCTTTGTCCAAGACCGGACACTAGAGAACAAGGGAATCAAAAAGAATATGTACAGCCGTCTCAGCGGTGACAAAATTACAACAAGATGTTGAAGGATGAACACTGCGTCGTGCACAAAGACGAGTCAAATGGAACACATACTGAGAGATGTGATATTGAGATCAATATGGATCATCCAATGACGTAATAGAGAAACGAGATAGTCAGGAAAACATAGTCCTGAGTCATAGTCAGTTAATGTGCATAATAAAGATGGTAGTCCATCATAGGATCCTTTACAAATGCCAGGGTACCAAGGTGGTCGGCGGCTATCCGGGGGAACGAGGTGGGACTAACGCAGCGTTGATCTTCTCGACCCACTGTGATGCCACAGCACCCGATTCGCCCGCATATGTCTGCGATTTCGTAGACTAGGTGCGTTGCATTAGTACACGGAATAGTCCAATGGCGCGAGTCAAGCGCGTACCGTCAAGACGACAAATTCCCGCTCGCTCTTCCTCTCTGCGCTTTCAACGATCGACTTGGCTTCTTTGTCCTTGTCTTTCTGCGCTTGTTTCTCTGTACCAGAGGTCAAGTTGACTCCTTTCCTTAGGCTCAACTCCGACTTCAGACTGATTCCTCCCTCTTCCTTCTGCTTGACGCACAATAGCCGGTGCGTCGTCAACAACAATTGCCTTGTCTTCGGCCTAATAGGCGACACGGTAATCGGGAGCCTCAGCCTGCTCCCTCGACGCTTTGGGGAGCGAGCCTCTACACGAGTGCTAAACAGAATAACTTCACCAGGGAAGAGTAGCGACAGGCTAAAGGTAATAGTATCAATCCGTTAAATCGAAGTAACAAAGGTCAGCCAAACTTACAAGTCTGTATTGCGCAGTCGTTCGTTGCCTTGCACAGGAGTCAAGGCTCTATTGCGTCCTCTTTCAAGTTCTAAAGCAGCGACGGCTTGAACTACGTTTGATTTGTCTACCATGCTGCCATCCGAAGAACTGGTACCAGATCCGGGGGGGTTACCATTATGTGGAGTTAAGGGAATGGGTATCGGAATCGTCGCCGAAGAGAGCGATGACGTAGGGGGTATGGATGTACACGACGAGGATTCCCTGTCCACCTCCTTGGCTGTCTTGGCCGAGCTGTTGGATCCATTCGTGTTCGCGACCTCCCGACTTGAACCCGATTCGACAGGATTATCATCTATACTCGTGGTGGCATAATCGGGAAGCTCCCCCATGGGTCCGACTTCCTCCACAATGCGCGACGCACGTTTGACTGCAGCCGCGTTCCTGAGCTTGTATCTCTCAAACGCGGAACCGTGAGCTTCTTCCGCCCACTCCATCTCGTCGTCGTCGACAGGCGGTCGATCCTCGTGAGCTTCAGCGACTTGGCTGCTGCCCACCAGGGTATGTTCCGTCTTGTCTGTATTGCCATTATCGTCTGCCCCGACAAGCGCATCCCATTTCGCACTGACATCGTTCCACCGGGTGTCTTCACCATCTATATCAAACAAACAGGTTCCTTCACTTCTATCCGTGGGTTCCTTCCTAACAAGGCCCGGTTCTAGGGGAGGTGGTGGATCGGTCCAGAGCGTACTCCAATTTATGGAAGCAAGGAATGGATGGGAGCGGAGGGGCGACGGAGATGACAGAGTTCGGGATGCGCCGAGTCTTTGCTGGGGATCACGAACCTAAATGGGTTTACGGCGCTGTTAACGAGTAAAGGAGAGATAACGGACCAAAAGCTTGTTTACGAAATCCTTGGCATCTTCGTCGAAACCTTCGGGAAAGGAATAATCAAGGGACTTGATCTTCTGCCACGTAAGGTACTCAGACAGTCCCTGGAACGCGAATCGGCCCGCGATCATCTGAAAGACAATGCACCCCAACGACCATAAGTCGGAACTATGCAGTACATCAGATCTTCGCGATGTGTTGAAAACCGCGCATACCTCTTGGATGTCTCAGTACTTTCCAAAAGCTCCGGAGAGACATACTGAGCGGTGCCTACAAACGAGTTGGCACGTTCATCTTCGGAAACAAGTAAGCACTGACGTAGAACCAGCGTGGTTGAACAACTTACTACTACTTTCAAGGATCTTCCCTGTTCCGAAATCGGTAATCTTTATCCGAAATTCGCTGTCCAGGAGGAGATTCTCCGGTTTGAGGTCCCTGTGTTTGGAGGATGTTGTAAGTGCCTATGACAAGAACGAGCGTCGAGTGTATACCTGTGAATAACATTCTTGTCGTGCATGTACTCGATGGCATCTACGATCTGTGCTGTATAGTACCGAGCGCACGGTAACGACAGCGACCCCAAGCGCGATATGCGCGATTGCATTTCGCCATTCGGCGCGAGATCTAGCACAAAAACTACGGCGCCTTGTCAAATATGCGCCAACTCCGCAGTGGGCGACGTACATAGACTCCACTCGTCCTGGAAAGTCCAGTGGAGATGGATGATGCCCGGGTGACCAGCCCCAAGCTTCACGAGAGTATTCTTCTCAGCAAGAGCCACGAGCATCTTCTCCTTGCGGATCAGGTGATTCTTGTCCAGAATCTTAATCGCGTACTCTTGTCCAGTGCGGGCGTGGCGAGCGCGCATCACCTAGTGAAACGTGATATATTACATATTAAGCATCAAGATGAACACAGCAATGGTGGTCCGCGGACCGGACGCACAGTGGAATACGAGCCCTCGCCTAGCGTCTCGCCAAACACGAAATCTTGGGCCGACAAACGCGTGTTTGCAGAAGGGTTTCGCGACCTCGACCGTTTGCGTGATTTTGAGCGAGATTGGGCTTGTTTGTTAGCCTGGACTGGCTCTGGGGCGAGATCGCGGTGTTCCGCATCCTCTGATACGCCCAGTTCCCTGGTGAGGTAGGCGGGTGGCGGTCGCACGGACTGGGAGGAGGGAGAGTTGGGGCTGCGGGAGCGAGGAGACGAGAAAGTACGAGTTGGACGTGGGCGGGGAGTTCTGAGGACGGTTGTGGTGCTGTTCTCGGAGTCGGAGGAGGACGATATGACGGATGCGTTTCTGCTGAGATCTGCGAGGGTCGGGGTGAAGGCAGGCTCTGTGGACTGGCCCGGGACTGAGAGTGTGTCGACCATCCAACGAGCAGGAAGAGGACAAGGAACGTTTCGGGCTGAGAAACCGTCGAGACCATCCCCACCCTCGCACAGCCACCCCCTGCCGAGAAACCGGTGTCGTACTTCTCACGGTCCCTTCATACGTACTACTTCGTGGCGGTATTTCCGTCTATGTAGCTTTCTAGAACTAATATTGCTGCGGCAAACAGCACGGGGATGACAAACACGGTGGAGTATCATTGATCCAACCCCAACGGATCATCAGGTCCGGCCAATATAAATCCCCGCTACGGCGATGGAGTCGGAGGGTCGGCCCAGCACTTTTTTCTCTTGTCCGGGCGGGAATACTGAATCCGGAGTCTAGCTCACATGTGCACAGCCTTCCGCTCGTGAAATGGCTCGGATCATGATACATGCATTGAACCTGGGAGAAGCATGCTCACTCGCTTCCACAACGCACACGACACTCGACGGATATTATTAGCTATCCCAAGTTATTCGGTATTGCCCCAGTAGGAATTTTCAGGTAGGGGAGAAGCCATCATAGGAATTACATCCTGTTGACCCGGCAGTAGATTAATAAACGTAGGTCTTGAAATGTGCTATGTCCAAGCTTGAAACGAGCCCCATGCCAGAAGCTCCCCCGGACGAGATGAACAAGAACCCTCCGAAAAGCGACCTTCTCGGGTTGCTCGAGCAATTCAAATTATTGCCGTGCAAACCGTAGAACTGAAGCACAACAAGTTGGAAGGGGTCACGTTTGGGCGCGAGCGGGACAATGGTTTTAGGTCCATTGGTAGTGGTTTGACGTGCATTATATAAGGCCTTCGGATATGCTGTAAGTCTTTGATTACTCCGCACTACAACTCATTTCCGGATCTTCTGGTCCCCACGCGCCATGAGGCATGATGACTGGAAGCTATAATTAGATTCGTGCACCTGCGAGCACTTCTCGTTCAAATGCACAAGCTTGGTATCATGACATCTGAAAGGAGCGTTGTATTGAGAGCCCCACTGGCAGACACTGGTAGAGACAATGGGATCTGCATCATTTTTCGGAAACGAGATACTTGTATCCTTGTCACCGTACAACGCCAATTCAACGGCCTCTATTGGCCAGCCAAATAGACGCTCATTCCATTATCCGCAGTCCCCATTCTGCTAACATATTGAAACCTCGATTTCTCACCAGATCTCACAGATTCTAGGACTCTTTTCACTTTGCGGAAATATGAAGACGCTATTTTTGAGCAAGGTGGGTATTCGCGACACATCGGAAGCCGGAACTCAGTGTTGCAGCAGTACACTGTTGACAAAGCGCCTACCCGGGGAGAATCAGAGTCATCGAGCGGCGACAAGTCGACAAACGCTGGATCGGATAGCCAACAAGAGTCCGCCGACCAGGTACTCGAAGCCACTATTCAAATCATACAACAGATCACCCAGTTCGTTCCACTCGACATTGCCAAGAACGTTTTGAAGGGAATCACGAGCATCCTCGCACTCTTACAAGTCTGTCTTCCTCTCTGGTTTAAAATCTATCTGATTCGTTACTGTCTCAGAAAAACATCGCGAACAAGAGTGCTTTGACGGGTCTCGCACGGCGTTGTGACGCCATCTGCTCGACGTTGGCCCAGGCGACAAAAGATGTTTCCATAGATGACATCAGTGAAGCTCTCAGCGGCGCGCTGAGAACCCTCAAGTCGTATGTCTTGCCCTTTTCAACTGTCCTCCTGGATTAGCTCTCATCAGAGAACAGTTCCATTGATGAACTATATGCTAATGTAATGAAGGCATTGCAGCGCGGCCGCGTGCGTAGGCTTGTTGGTGCGACTCTGGACGAAAAGAAGATTAATGAATGGACAAATGAACTCGACAGCACCCTCACACTGTTCAGTGTACGTCGTTAGCAACATATACCTGCTCGAGACTCATTAGAGGGACAGGCGAGCGTGAACATCGTCTCCGGTATTCGTTCTGAACAGACCTACGGCTTATTGAAACATCGGGATATACAGGGGTGAGTGGTGTCTTAGCTATCCAGTTCCCACTCGCCAATCGTGGTTATGTTGACTAGCTCGAAACCCGAGCTTCCACCACCACCTCCTGCAATGTTCTTTGGTCGCGAGCAGCTTTTTGCTGAAGTCAAGGATGCCCTGCTGCGTGATGAGGATGTGGCCTTGATCGGTACAGGAGGGATCGGGAAGAGCACAATCGCTAAAGCACTCATCAATGATGAAGACGTCCGGAAGCGTTATACTAGGCGCTTTTTTGTCAGCTACGATGGGATGAATCCTGTCACTATAACACTCGGTTCCTTTCTGGACCGCATAGCTGGTACACTTGGTCTTCCGGCGCGCGGTGCTTCAAACAAACAACAGCTGATCTCGAACATTGCTTCATCTCCTATATTCATTGTGCTCGATAACGCAGAAATATTTGAAGATGCCGCAAATCCAGATGCGGTGGAGCAAATCTCATCAGCTGTATCTGAGATCGCGAACACCAAAGGAGTCACAGTCATGTTGACGTCCCGAACGAGCCGCAACGCTCGTGACGCAGACTGGACACGCGTTGAGGTTCCACCTCTCGAGAGGACTCCCGCGAGACAATACTTCAGGAGAATATACCGAGGAGATATTGATGACAATAATATCGATGAAATACTGGGCGCGCTCGACTTTCACCCATTATCGATTCGCATCCTTGCCTATACTGCGACAGAGAGCCGGTGGACGGGTACGGAGCTCCTACACAACTGGCAAGAGCAGCACAGTAAGCTCCTTCAAACAGGGCATAAGAAGGAGAACCTCGCATTCACGATTCAATTATCACTGAGTTCACCATCGGTCCAAGATCTCGGAGATGATGCACTGAATGTACTCCGCATCATAGCATTTTTTCCCCAGGGCGTCAACCGGAATCACACCGCTCGTCTATTTCCGTCCATCCTCACCATCTCGTCCCTCCTGGATACTCTGAGCAGGGTTTCACTAGTCTATCGGTCCGGGTCATTTTTCACTACCCTCGCTCCCATTCGCCTGTACCTTCTCAACACTATCCCGGACTCGAACTCAGGGCTTGACCTTGTTGAGGATATTCGGTGCATGTACTATGATTTAGTCGAGGCATCATCTGAAAACAAGGACTTACACGCAGACTTGATCATCTCTGATCACCTCAACATTGAACACTTGATTGCACATGACATCACGCATCCTCCAGACAACATTAGCAACGTGGCATACTTTTGCTATCAGTTCCTCTGGGGGCTTATGCGCCACAAACTTCGTCCGACGTCACTTGTATCACTTATTTACTCTCTTCCCGAATGTTCGTGCGATGAAGAGCACTCGAAGGCATACTGTCTCGTTGCCCTCGGAGGACTTTATTTTGAACTCTCGGAATTTTCACTCTCCCGAACCAGTTATTCAGTTGCCCATACACTCTCTGTCACGACCGACAACCACAGCTTGGCATTGCATTGTATCTCCAATGTGGCAGCGTCGTTCGCTAATCAAGGGCAGTATGCCAGAGCTCAACAGCTACTAGAGAGCTTCATGCAATCTCCTTCATGGCAATGTGTTGACGTGGAGGACAAGACAGAGATTCATTTCATACTCGACGAATCCAAAAAGTACACGTCACATGGCAACGTCAACACACTTTTTTCAAGCTCAATGAACCATTCATTTCGTGGTCTGCGATCGCACGTATTGCACTGGCAGGTGAGAATGTCGAGTGGCTTTAGTTCACCGGAAGAAGTCGAGCAGAATCTCGAGCCGATCCGAACACGCTGCATCACATCATCTGAACCATGGGATCGTTGGCATTTCTTCTCGGCCATGGCAGAGGCAGCATTTCTTCGGGGTAGATTCGATGGAGCAATGGAATTACTAAATCGCGCTCATGACACTGTCAATGGTCATTTCGTGCTGACGTTGACGGTCCTTTGTTATCAGGCAGCACTCGCCTCGGTGCAAGGCAACTACATATTCGCTCGCTCTCGCTTACAGCACGCCCTCGACACTCTCAGTGTGGTTGCCACTACTTCCTCTAGAGATTTCTTGCAGATGCGCTATGTCCACGGCAGAAACGAACTTTATGCAAAAGACTATCCCGAAGCGCGTCGCCTTCTCGTTGCCGTCATCGCCGATTGTGACATCTCAGGTAACATCGGCATAGAAACGAGTGCCACGAGAGCGCTTGGAGAAGTCCAGCTCTTGCTGGGATGCAAATCTGACTCAGATCACACTTTTGCGCGAGCTGTCGAGCTGTGCAACGAGGCTGGCGTCCCACCAGAGTTGCTGGACGCTTGTGAGCCATTATTAAAACTCAATGGCGACGAGTTTCCTGGGTGGGGCACGTACTTGAGGGCACGAGCTGGACAGTAATTTTGTTCCCTGACATGAACTGTCGTATATTGGATTGCTGGTCAACTACTTGGAGACTGTTCTCCCTGAATATTATGACTATAGTACAACCGTGATACCTGCAGGAGATAAATATTAGGGTTTCCATCGTATACACCGTCCTCCCCAGGAGAGATCAGATCCGGAGAGAACGAGTAATAGGCAAATCAACCATCAGGACCTCACTGGCATGTCGTGCAGTTTTATTTGAGTTCCGATCAACAGCCTTGGCGCAGGGCACCCTTGATGAGTAGCGTAGGTCCTTGGCGCCCCATCGGGCGAGGAGTGCGGCTGCGAGTGGGCTCGAGAAACCCTGGCCAAGTTATCAGTATTCGGAATGCGGACTTGTCAGCCTCATGCTTTCCGCGGCGTGGATGATCTGCTCGTACCCTGAAACCGAGTGTCTCACATGAAAACGAGAAGAGGCGGCTTTCCGACGCTTGCCAGTGAGGAAGGGGGTAAAGCAAGTAAGAACACGAATAAATTCAAAATGCCGCGGCAGATAAGCCCTAGAAGGTGATAGTCAAACTCGTGTTGCACCGCAAAAGTAAAGCAAGACGTGGGTGGAGCGGGTACTGGACTAGGCTGTAGGCTATAGTTCCGCTCTGTAGCTGATGATACGGGCGGACAGGCAGACTTGCCAGGACAGCGTTCAGCGTTCAATCTTTTCACAATGATATCACTTGTAAGGGTCAATGTTTGGGAGGTGATCGAGATCGTTGTACCTTGTTAAGAACTTATCCCATTGGAGCTAAACTGAGGTGGATGCACAACGGGCAAAGCAAGTAGGAACATGAATGAATTCAAAATGCCGCGGGAGATAAGCCCTAGAAGGTGATAGCAACCCAAACACGTCGGGGTGTCACTCGTTGGTGCACTACGAGAGTCTGGAAATAGGAATACGGCAAGATCCCGGCTTGGAGAGACCAGTAATAAAGAGCCCCTGGTATCGACGACATTACCTGTTTTCCTGAAAAACGACCGCTGCCTTGACCACTGGAGTGACAGTCAAGGTGTTGTTTTGCTCTCCGACCGCTTCCTTGACCAGTCCCAAACGAGTCGTGCAGAGAATCCTGCCTCTGGCTGCCGTTCCTAAACCTGTCTGTTGATCCACTACCATTGTGAATCTATCGAATGTCTGCGTGGGATGAGGGAGGATGACCCTGAAATTGGCCGGGAGCGCGCCTCCAATCAAGTTTCTGAGTGTCTCGGCGGCGGAGATAATAGAAGAGATGTCGTTCTGAAACTTGGAGGACATTTTGGGTTGTGTATCGGAAGCGGAAGCGGCACAAGCAGCTGTGACAATGACATTGGAGAGACCTTGCAGAATAGGCAACACGGCTATACCCGATTTCTCTGTGGAGCTGGGGATATTGCTGTTGGTAAGTGATCGCCAACTAGCGGCGAATGTATGAGGCTCTGTTAATGAAGGTCAACAAGAGATAATGGTAGCGGTTGAGATTGACAGCTCGAGCTTACCTGATTTGCGGATTTGTTCGTACATGCTTCCTACGACCATATTTGCCCCTTTATCTGTGGTCCATGAGGAAATGTGGGGGTACAAGTAGGAGGTGAGGCATGCCCGCAATGCGACAGGGAGGTACCAGGGGAGGTTGTAGCGCGACACTCTCAGTAAGTGGCACACGAGAGATTGAGGGAGGGTGTCGGAGACACGTTGCGCGGCGGATAACTGTTCTTCAGCGTCAGGAGGCTGGATGTGGCTGATGAAGTAGATGGATATGGACATTGAGGTCCGTTGAACGGCAGTATTTAGTTCCTCTAAGGTGCGCACGATTGTCTTTTCGACGGACGTGCTCGAACTAGCAATGCAATGGCGAATGGCAGAGGAATCTGGCTTGTAATCTGCGATGGCGGATTTGAAGTCTCGGAGTTGGTCTTGGTATTGTTGGTGGACCTCGTGCACCCAGGTCTCTGAGCATCTGAGCTCATTGCGCGTGAAGGCGAGCTCGCAGGACAGGTCAGGGAGCTTGTTGAGTAGTTGGTATACAGCGGCCAGTCTATCCCTTTTAAGTGCGGCTGAACGCTTTCTATGACGGAGTTCGGCCTGGAGAGTGGGAATTTGACGGACGGTGGCGAGCCTGTGTGACTGCGTTTTGAACCGACGCTGGAGATCCGCGAGGTCGGCATGGAGATTCCGAATAGTCTTTGAGTGGTGAGCTGAGGACTGGTACTGTCGTGACGCTATGCAGCAACTTACATTGTCGCAATAGTGAGAAGGAAGAGTGTTTCGCACATTCCGTATGGTGATGGCCTTGCCCACACTTGTCACGATGTCGTGATTTACTGATATGGCCATGGAATCGATGAAGTCAGCGTGTTGGATGGGAGAGCCGATCTCTTTGTGCGTCACAGCATCCCAGAATGACACCCATGGACCTGCAGAGGCTGCGATGTATGTGCTATCACTTGCCAGAGCGATACACTGAGGGACATGGTTGCTATGGGCGCGCCATTTTGAATGCGTGCCAGTTGATACAAGTGCGTCGAGGTGGTGAATGTAGCCATCGTCGGACGAAACGAAGAGATTTTGACTGTCGTGATGCCATGCGACTTCGGATCGGTTCAAGTATGAGTGGACACCGATTCCGAAGTTGGCAAGCAGACAGCCGGTGTCGCACCGAAAGATCCGCACGGACCGCCTCGTTCCGGTTGCCAACAACAATCCGTTTGGTGAAAATTTGGCTGCATACACCGACTCACCGTGGTCAAGTTTGAACAGTTCATCGCCATTCGAGAGCGACCAGATCCGAGCAGTGCCGTCCCATGATCCTGTCACGATTCTTGATCCGTCCAGCGACACATCTACTGCACACACTGTCCATGCGTGTCCTTCCAGCTCGGTCGCGAGTTCTCCGCTCTCCGCATCTAACACCCGAACGATGCCTTTCATCGTCCCGCTCACAATCCAGTTCCCATCGTGCGACACCACAATGCTGTGAACCAGAGACCCCTCCATTGGTTTCATCACTTCCTTCCCGTCGTCTCTCCCCCAACATCGAATTTTTCCTTCTTCTCCACCAACGAGCACCCGTTTGCCGTCGGCCGTAAACACGACTGTCCATATTTGTCTTCGGCCATTGATTTTGACAACCTTCGTCACGGCAGCCCTGTTTGGATAGCACCTTGTCAGCTTCAGGTCTCTTTAGCCGTCTTACTTTGGCCACCTCACTTTTGCTTGCCTTGTCCGGATCCGCCACCATCCTCACTTGACTCTTGACTCTGGTCAGCATCCTCCCTTTTGACCATCGAACTTGTTTACTTACCTCTCAGAGCCAGTGTTCGAAGGAATCTGGAAAACATCGCGGGCCAAAGTACAGTAACAGGGACAAGCGTGCAGTGCACACCCCTGAGACAATGAGCTAAGTCCTTGCAACATTGACTATCCCGTCACAATACTTCTCCGGTCATCCCCTGGCAGGGTGACATGCAACCCTTTGACACGTGATCTTGGCGTTTGTTCTCATACTCCCCGTTGCGGTGCATACAGTTGGGAACATGACGTGAGGTACTAAGCAACGTCATAGAGCTCTGGTGTTCATGGTCTTGTATGGTGACCCTTCCCCACTCGGAAACCATCCTGAAATTTCCATTCATTATGCACACTCAATACATCAGTATTCAATCATTACCGCCCTCCAGTCAAATACATATTGCTGAGGAAATAATGCCCTGAATTTGAATGAACACGATAATCTACAGAGATGCCCGAGAGTTTGAACAGGTCGTAAAGCCCGGGCAGACAGAGTAGCCTGGCCCGTGGTGCGGCTGCTATAGATAGGATCGGTCAGGGGAAGTGTGAATGATGATGTGTTGAGGGTGAAGCGTTGTCGGTGCCGACATCTTGCACATGTCTACAGGTACTGTCAAGACTGATCAACCTTGTAGCGAGTTACTATTACTGTATCAGCCTCAGGCTGCACGAGAAGCCATCGGAATGTGAACGCTGAGAGGGAAGGAGAAAGGACGGAGAACAACCAATGCAAGTCACCTCCATCCTTATATAAATGTCTCTGGTGACTGGCGCCCAAGTATGAAGGAAGCACCGAGCGGTCAACTCGGACCGAAGGATACCAACTAGTCGTGACACCTGATGCTTGGGGTAACCAGCACCAGCAGCACTTTATTTCATATTACATGTAATATTGGTGAATCTGGCGTTTACGAATAGCTATGTATTATGTATGACCTTCTAAGAGGTAATATACCCCAACTTATGTAAAGCGTCATATATGCGTGTCGAAACAACGGCAGCTGCGATATCAACAGCGAGGAAGTGCTTGCGGGTGGTGTGAGCTGTAGTGGATCCAACTGGGGATGAGAGTAGCCTAGAGTCGGGATACGAAGCATCGATTGCAAAAACTTGCTTGCTGCCAAAGACAGTCAGCAACACCACCCAAATGGCGGAACAAGCAACATAATCTCACCTCTGCTTGGGTAGGTTTCTATTCTGCTTTTGTCAGCTTGCCGTTTGCGGCCTGGATGCGCCCGGTTTGCTGGGGCAGATGCGAGCGATTTGAGGTGGTCCCGATCAATCGCTCATCACTGAGAAGTAATCAGTATCAACGGACACGTCTGCGTGTCGAAGCTACGCTGTGCTGGGCCCCCTCCCGGGCTGATACGCTTACACGCAGGCGCCTTGGGAGACCTGCAAGCAAGGGCGAGAGGACAGTGTTCGAAGAAGTGAAGTAGATGATCTGGAAGGAAAGCCTTGCTTGGACGTATTTTTGCCATCGCAAAGAGAACAAGAAAATTGCGGCGCTGGACTTAGGAGGGAGCTTTGGGGGTGAGAAAGCGCCGAGTTATGTCCTCAAGAATGGCCGCGCCCTTCAGAGGTACAGATGCAAGCACGAGGGTGAGAGAAAAAGGCAGGAAATTGTGAAGGACGAGCTGGAACAGGTTCGCCAGAGTTAATAACTTAATGCTCGGGATTTGTGTGCAAAAGAGAAGCTGGAGCAAATCTGGGAAGAGACATCAAGAGGGGAAAAGCGAGTAAATTGACCCCAAGATTTGAGCTTAGAGTCGAACCCAGCGAATTTTATCAGAGTCGGCTGTCCACCCTGCAACTATCCCACTGGTTGCACCATTTTCGACGGCTATCTTGATCTCGAATCCACGTGCAGATACCACACACAGGATACATTTTCCAGCAGCCCTGGAGTAATGAATGGCAGAGTTAGTTAGGTTCGACCTGGACTCGGAAAGTGAGATCACAATGGGAAGAAATTTCAAGTTGATCCAGTGCTGGTCCATCTCACCGCTTCTGGCCAGCCTTAACCCTTGCCGGTCAGCATCGTTCATTTCCGTTCACTCACCCCCTCAGCGCTTGTTGGCCACCTTTCTGGCCTCCATCGCAGTACCTGCTGCGGAGTTCTCCTCAAGAGCAAGCAACGTTAGAGAGTCGTGGTCCGATAAATTATAATACTGATGTCCTCAGCCCCTTCCTCAGCCCTCTCCTTGTCCAGCCTCCGGAAGCTGTGGATATTCAGTGGTCGTCCTCGTCCATCCCCGTTTTGTCCGACTTCCTTCCTGTGTTTGCTATCTCAATACTACACAGTACAAACCCTGCATTATTGATGACCGGGTTTTCCACCGCATCATGGGTGCCGCTGATTACTCTGTCATCCTCATCCTCGCAAGCTCATCCGCGTATTGACCTCCAAGTTTCCATCTCAGTGGTAGTATGTACCTTTGGTCTTCTCACCTCACACACGTTGCAGATGTCGACTACTTCACATTCTGATCTCAAGTGCATTCGTCATCTTTTTCATTCCTTTTCCCGTTCAAGCAAGCCAGCCGTCATTCAAGCTGTAAATGTAATCGTCAGCTTCGGATCAGCCTAGCACGTTTTAGCATAAGCTGATTCAGTATACGAAGCGCGAATGTCGACCTTCTCATTTCCGTCGCTGGCACCTCTTTGCCCTGGTCAACATGCCTCACTTCCCCCGGCTGCTATACAACTCTGTGCCTGCTCGCTCGCCAGCAAGCCCACTAGATTCAACGTTTGTATAGATAGTTTGCTAACATCCTCGGTCACTACTCAGGCGGCAATTATGTATTGGCCCGCTCTCGTTTACAAATTACAACACGCTATCGACACCCTCAGTGTAGTCCCCACCCTTTCCTCCATCAGTTTCTTGCGGATGCTCTATGTCCATGAGGGAAACATGCTTTGTGCGAAAGATTACCCCGAAGCACGCTATCTCCTTTTCACCGTCACTGTCGATTGTGACATTTCAGGTAACATCGGCACAAAAACAACTGCTACTCGGAGAAGTGCAGCTCGTGATGGGACGCGAATCTCATTCGGACCACTCCTTTGCGCAAGCTGTCGAACGGTGCAACGGAGCTGGTGTTCCATCAGAGTCGCTGGATGCTTGCGTCCCATTGTTCAGACTCAATGACGAGCTTCCTGGATGGGGGGTGTACTTGTGGGCATGAGCTGCACAGTAGTTTGGTTCATTGACACAGTCATTCGAATATGGATTAAGTTTCGTTCGTTAACACGGACTCTTGTCCCACTACCAAGTTTTTCAGTTAGTACTTCGGCCAAGAACTGCATCCTGTAATTGGACGTATAGTCTAGGGTACCGCACACTCAATGTCATGAATGTCTGCTCGGGCTAACGAATTGTGCTATGGGTTGGAATCACTGCGCGTATACTTACGGTTTCATTAGGCCAATCAGTTGTCAACAAATCTGCCGGTACTTAGCAACGTGGAGGCCGGAGGGGTTATAGATGATAGTCAACGAGGAAGGGGCGAGTGATCGAACTAGTACTAGGTAAGGTCACTCCACTAATACTGCAAAGGGGTCAGCTCGGTGCACCTCGAACACAGGACAGGTACCAGTGATCCGGGGAGGTCATAGCGTTCCGGCAGACCTTCAAGTTTATGTGCAAAATGTGAGTGTCAACATAATAACATCTGTTCAGAGGTGCGTACGATGGTGTGGGGGTACAGCGGGTCAGGGAATGCACCAAGGATCATGACCAGACAGCTAACGGAAAGCCAGGTTCTCTTACTCAATCCCCAAGTCCTTAATGGTCTGCGGGTCAGTGTCGCCTCGAAAGCTAGGTTTAGCCTTCTGCCTCTGCTTCTTCGCGTTCCCGACGTTCTTATCCCACCTGTCGAAACTCCATCCGTCATCTTCACTGGACTGTAGGGCTGCACTCTTCCACGACTCCTCGTGAGGTGTGACTTTGGGTTTACGCGACCGCTCGCGAAGTGCAAGTCGCTCGATCCGGCCAACGAGTTTCATCACCTCCGCTTCTCCCAGCTCTATCCAGGCCCTTCTTGCGAACGGATTGATAGCTGTGTCGACCTCAAGCTCCTGATCTATCTCTGCATCGGGGCCTTCGAGCTCCATCGGCCGTGCCTCTCCGACTTCCCTTCTCACATTCTCTACCACAATCCGCGTTCTCCCGTCGATTTTGACCCCATTGGTCCGCATCTCTTCGAGAGCATTGCATACCCCTTCCAAGTCGCCCCATCCTTCCCACTTCGCCTCGATTAGTTCATTGTACGCCGGTGCTGTACACCCAAAGACGTATGATGGTATTGATGCACGTGCAGCGTGATTGAAGATGGCGAGTGAAAGCGACGGATTGGAATAGGTTGTCCGGAAGATACGCATCGCATGCGCAATGAGATGAGGGTAGATGGAGTGATTGATGGGATGTTCTTTAGGCGAGGACGGCGAGGATGAAGATACGTTTGCCGGGGAAAGTCCATCTGCCTTCCCATTCTCTGTCGTATCCGCGCTCGAAGCGGCAATGGCTCGCTTTGCTTCTTCGTCCCATTGTTGTGACTCGCCAAAAAGTTCTTTCGTCACCCACTGAAGGAGATCATAGTCCGTGTCGAACAACTCCATCGTCTCCTTTTTCCGATCCAGTTCTTCGTCGATGGCGGTAGTCCATCGAACGCGTGACGTATGACGACGCAGTGCACGAAAGATGTCGTTCAGTGGGGCACCTGTGCGTCCAATACTTGGAGTCCGGCCTGAAGTTGAGGGCGTGGAAGATGAAGGGACAGGAGCGGGGGAAGAGGTAGATACAGCGTTGAATATCAAGTCGAACATGTCGTTGAACACGCTCATTTCGCGCGCGGTGAGGGATGCGCGTTGTTGTCTAACATTGGATGAACGCTGCAAATGGGGTTTGGATTGGCTGGAACCATGACCTTTTTTGCGTCCGGGGTCAGCCTTGATGAAGTCTTGGAGGTGCGTGCGGTGTCGGAGGACGGGAGGGGTGGGCTCGGGGTCAAGGTCGGAGAAAACATGATCCCAGGGTGATTCTGGTGCGGTGAAGATGGAATCTGTGGGTTTGTTTGCGGGTTGAGAAGTAGACGTAGAGCGACTGGCAGAAAAATAAAGGGACAAGAGACGATGCGGTCGAGAGCGACAAGCCAGCATGATGGCCAGAAATAAAAGTGAAAATAAACACTTGAAGGGTTATGTCATCTGACAACTTGTGACAAGCGTTGACATACCTAGACTTCACCTACACTTGACGCTTGTCGATGTCCATGACATCCGTTTACTCTAGATGCCCTTCCTTTCGACTATTCGCCGGTGACTGCGAGGATCAAACAATGCTGATTCCTTCGTGATACAATGCATCTCAACGACGCGATCAAAGACCAACTTCCCCCGTTCCCCCGTTCACGGAATCGATTTTTCTCTGTTCACGCTCTATAAGGCCTCGATCTCAGACGATGCACCTGCGCTGTACTTTTGGCAAGAAGAGAACAAGTCAGCTGATCGATAGCGGCGAGTGGCTCAATGCAATTTTCGAGATAGTCCATTCTCCGAGAACCCGGGAGTTGTTATTCAGTAGGTCCGTGAAAGTAAGTGCATCCTTCATCCTGCTACTTATACTTAATCGTGCCCAGACCCACTCAAACCGCTGCTCACGATCTCGGAAGCATGCGACGGATTCCTTGGATGCCTTACGGAGGACGAGCAAAACAGCCGTCAGCTCAGCATAAATGACAACTTGAAGCGGGGCTGGAGAACAACTGACAGTGAGATCACGCCACGTGGATTCTCACAGCCATTACAACAATGTTGCCAACTCTCGATGCTCTGCATTGCTGTTTGCATAAGATGCTATGTTGACATCCCGACAGTGCACCGATATGAAGGGGTCCATATTGATTAGCCATCAATGTCGACAACCGCAAGCTCACTGATGATCAACTTTCTCGATTCACCCACTCAGCCTACGGATATGCCAGTGTTGGTGGCATTCTTTGCATGACTTGGCTTACGATTCTTCGTTCTTACTGTCTGGCATCAACTGGGTATGGGAGAACGGGGAACTGGATGTGGCGGTGCAGGGGTGATGGGTGTCGCTTTCCTGATGGAGTGAAAACCGCTCTAGAACCTAGTCATGCTAGGTATGATCAGACCGTAGACTTAGCCTCCCGGAGTGCGGCAATGTAGGGTCAAGCCCCGTTCCGTCAAGTTTGCAGCCACCAGGTACCGCAGACCAACTTGGACTTCCTCGAGAACGCGAGGAAGAGAATTCAGGTTCGGTGTGCGAAGCTTCAATGATAGAAATCCCTCGCTCGTCACGTCAGCTCTATACATTCATGATTGTCATCGGTAAAAAGTCAAATCTTCGCATTGATTGATTTCAACTTGACCCATCTCCATTTCTTCAGCTTTATTCCACCATAAGTAAAGTAGACGTTTCCTCATTTACCAACTCGCTCCGGTACAGTTTCTTCCTAACCAGTGTTATCCACCCTCAAGTTCCTTCGCATCTTTTCACCGAGGTCCGGTTCGGTACCGCGGTCTCAAGTTCATTACATCATTGGTGTCTGTTTCCTGTACAGACGAGGGTCCCTTACAACAACACACGATTTTTGCGCTGCTGCTTGTTCACCTTGAAGCCATAGCTTCAAGTTCACGTCTGAGTCACTCGTACTCCAACGAGGCGATGAACGGATAGGAATGACCGTTAATGCATCCATAGTTCTGCAGTGGCGACTTGGTACCAGGTGAATATAACATCACTATGTGCGACAATCATGGTTGAAAAGCTGCACTTACCGTATGATTGGGACACTGTTCTTCTCTGACCCGTGCGTGCGGTCATGATTCAGGAGCTAGCAATTCAACTCTCCCTAGCCATGAATCGCCACCTTCATGTTGCCTGATCGTCGCAGGTGCCAAGCGGCCAGAGGTACCGCATTGGATCTTGCCTGCCAGTGAGCACGGCCGGGACGACATGAGAGGACCAGCAGTATAAAACGCAGGAATAAACCCGGGATGTGAACATCACACTCGATATTTATCCCCCAAGACCCTATTATTGCACTCAACTCCAACCTTTCCATTTATATTCCAATTTCCAAGTCACGAAGCATGCAAATAAACTTACTGTGGCATGTTATGACAGTGGCTCTCCTGTTTTCGTCGCAGGTGGTCACTGCTACTCCTACTCCAACCACCAACCGCGGACCTCATCATGTCAGGGACAATTTGCCACGTGTGGGTCCACCTAGGTAAGGAACAGGCTTATGTGATGTTGTAGGGTTTACTTATGTTTTTCATAGTCCAAGATGAAGCGATCTTGCGAGAGTTGTACGAGACTGGTTATCGATCGTTCTACAAGTGAGCCTCTGCAGGCAGTGGAGTTGCGGTGCTCATAAATCGTCAATATATCCCTGGCTAAAGAAAGAACCTTTATAATGTTCGTTTGATAGTAGGAGTCACTAATATCATAGTATACATACCAGGACAATGTTAACTTACGCTAGATGGACAAGATCAGTGTTGTAACGGCTGCTGAGAATGCTCTAGGTTACAATTTCACCGTGCTGTGTCAAGCACTAAGCTTATCAGCTATGAGACCTTGTACTCTAGTTCCTCTTGAGAAGGCATGCCGGTAACGATATAGTGTCTTCTAGCATATTTTACTCATCGAGGTCGCCAGCTTATTGGTGCAAGGTAGTCCGATCACTGATCGGCACTTCCGGCTCGCAATCTGACTCCAATACTTGAGTGCCAGACTGCCAGTGGACCTTCATTGAAGTTCCAAGCATTAGATAACGAGGTCATCCCGCCCGCTACTCGCACTTGCACACGAAACGGTGATTCCTCGAGTGTCAAAGAACACATGTTTTTACCGCTACGTTTGACTTGCCGAATCTGAGCATTGAAGTATTGATGGTTGCAAAAGTTGCGGCCACAGGCGGTACTGGTTAATCCTAGATTGCACCGCCACAACGCCCGTGTTTGATTTCATGCATTTGTTCATTGCAGGGCCCAAGCACTGTACTCGTCAACCAGACAGTGCTACATTATGATGCACCGTACGGGACACCGCACGGCCCAGACACCAAGCCAAATCAGAGAACAAGGTGAGCACAAAGTATAAATGCTAGCCTGATGGACCTGAGAAGTTGCTCGAATAATATCTACTGGCAATCTTGATTCCGAGATACAGATCCTAGCAATCCATCTCCAATAACGTCTCTTGGAGATTTTAGGAAAAATGCAAATCAACTTACTATCCGGGCATATCATACCAATGGTTCTTGTGTTTCTTTCCCGATTGACCATTGTTATTCCTGCTTCGACAACCACGGACCATCTGAAACCCACCACCTAAAACTGCTGTAGTCGGTTCGCCCAAGATACCCCGGTGATCTTTGCATATATTTACTTACATTTTTCACAGTCCATCATGAGTACAAGACGTTGCTATAATATTGGTATTCAGGCTGGAAACTTGAATACTGAAGCGGCAAACCTTCCGAAACTCTTGCGGCTTACCGTCTTGCTTCTTGCTTTGAAATGATCCGGAACCGACTTAGACAGCGCATCCGAGTCGTCGCTATTGTGTTCATGTTGGACCTGTTTTGCCGTAATGCCGCGGTACCGTGACAAACCGTACAATATAGTCGATACTGCATAAAGCTAGCTGCATCCCGGAACACTAATAATATGTGGAACAACGAACTAGTAAGAAAACAAGCCCAGAACCGGTCAGGCTCGGATTGGAGGACAGGTCCACGAAGAGCACCAAATGTCCTATAGATGGGTGGTCAGACGTAAAACATCGCAATAATGTCTGACTGGAACACGGCTTTGTGAACATCTTTCGAGTCATACGTTTTGAAACGATGCAACTAACTTTGCATCACATGTCATGGTGGTGGGTTTAATCTTTGCGCTGCAACTACTCATAATTAACCAATCTCGACGCGGTCTAGGAGCGAAACATCGGGCGACTATTTTTGAACGCACCAGAAAGCGTAAAATGTAACCTAAGGAAGCACTTGATCAAGTCATCTGCTAGTATACAATGTGAAGGTTGTGCGTGAATGGGCGGATTGGTAGCGATCACTGGCACCGCAGTCGGACAAAGTCGGACGATAGCCTGAGTGCTTCAACCGTGCCTGCTTAGACCTGCAGAAATGAACAATTCGGTTACAGTGGCTATCAGACATGACAGAAGATCGTGAAGTGTGGTATGTTGGGGACAACGCACATATAAGTTTGAACCTGTCAATCGTGGATACCGGAACACGCAATTTACCGGACTGCCTGCTCCTCCTATGATTTTGAGAGCTTGGGCTGACGAGGGATGCATGTGGCTAATGTGATCATTCTTCCCAATTGGCGTTCACATCAGCTGACGATTACAGGTACTTGTCTTGGAACGAGGATGCTTGATGAGTCTCTTGCATAACATCGCTGATGTGCTCAGGGACGGCGGGCCGGACGAGTCAACTGACTGTTCTGATAACGCTATTACCGTGGAAAAGAACAGTTATGTACATGGGCGCTGTTACGGAAGAGTCCATGCATCAAGCTCATCAATCTGCGAGAGCTGCGGCCCGTAAACTTCTATTGCTTGTGATCGGTGTTTGGACGAGAAAACCTCCACGGTGATACCTATGCAACGCGGTGGATGCGCTGGACTCCGGGTGGTCCAGGTCAGTGGTGTTACTTCGGTGAGCGGTTTCGAGGGTGACATTCATAAGTGCCTGCGCGGCGAGTAAAGTTAGAGGAAACTGGGAAAGGTGTTTGGCACACCACAGAAGATTACTATACCTTCCGGCATGAACGTGAGAGGCACCCCAATCAGATACCCAATTGGATGTGATAACAGGTGACTGAAAATTAGAGCTCCAAAATCGGGGACAGGCTCGAGAGTACCTGCCAGTAATTCCACGACGACATATTAATGTTACTGATCGCTGAGAGACCATGTTAAGATTTTGACGACGATTTTGATCTTGAGGGCAGAAAGAATACTAGAAGATGTAAATAAGCCCCCTCAGTGACCCGGGCTGACGTGATCTGTCAAGACCGCAGTACGACCACAACACTCCGCTTCAAATAAATGTTTAAGGCGCCGCCGCACCAAGAAATTTGATGGTAAGTATATCGTAGGACTCGGTCGTTATTTACTAAGCTTGGGTATCATATTATGCGTAAGTGTTTTAGCTGCCACAAATAGGACATGTACTCAAAAGTCCAATTTCAGGTTCGAACGAATCGATTCACCTTGAACTTTGTCGTAGTGCCTGGCAATTACACGCTGGCTGGTGCAGTAACTTTGACTCCGGGGTGTGTCCACCGAGCCATACAAAATGTTATTTCATGATCATAACTGACTGTGGCAAAGTCCTAGTGCTCAGACCTTAATATTCGGAACCACAGCGACCGGAATCAGTGTTTCTGGGGCAATTCTTGGCACTGCCAGGAGACGTATCATAAATAGAGCCGATATGACCTTGTGGCAAAGGGTACGACTCATCAGGAACTCTTCCCCTCACCGGTCCTCCAATGTCATCTTCTAGTGGATTGCCGTCCGTTCTTCTGTATGAGGGGGCTGTCTACCTCACGGGCACCACGTTCGTGGTTGGCGTCACATGGGGCCTCATGACCGCATTGTATGCGGTTTGCATGCAAAGCCTCGTTCGGAACCTCCGTTCGCCAAAGCCGTCAAGGAAGAATGCTATGCTGACCGCCTGGATCACGATATTATGGATTTCGTCCAGTCTCTCATCAATCGCGAATGTCTATTGCACACTTTATGCATTTACCTGGGAATGGAACTACCCTGGAGGGCCATTGCAATACCTGGCCGGCCAATGGAACCAGCCCGTCCCGCAACTGGCATACATATCCTATCTCTTGGCGATGTGGTTCGCGGATGGTCTGATGGTAGGTTTGAGTTCTTTTGGGGCTTACCACTGGCGTTCTGACCAGACTACGGTAGCTATGGCGGCTTGTCGTTTTTTACGGCGGTGATCATTATATTCTCCGCAACACGATTTATTGTTTTATGTTTCTGATTTACATCGGTGTAATCGGTTAGTCTCCCTGCATGCCTCAGTGAGGACGCCCAGTTGACTGTATTCAAAGGTACTGGATGTTTCACAATTGTGATAAACAGTTCGAATGAAACGTTGTATAGCCAGCTTGCTAGGAAAGCAGCACTTCCATGCTTTACTTTATCGGTGACGTTGAACGTCTTTGCCGCGATCTTCATCTCGGCTCGACTGCTATGGTGCAAGAGGCAGATGGAAAAAACCACAGGTGCCGTACTATACTATTCCTGCCAATAAGGATACATAAGTAATTGGATGTGATGTTGTGTATAGGTTACGAGGAAGCTGAGAATTCGCCATACACGAGCGTTGCAGCGATGATTATCGAGTCATCCTCCCTATATGCTGTGTGCTCCCTCGTATGGATCATCACATATGCTCTGAACAGCTTAGGTCAGTATATTATGTTAATGGTGCTTGGGAACGTTCAGGTACGTCCGCGTCCCTTCCATGTGATAGGGATGTCTTGAGAGCCCTGACATCTGTGATTGATAGGTCATTGCCCCCACTTTGATCGTCTACAGGGTAGCAAGAGGCATGGCCTGGGACGAGAAGACATCCGCCAGATTAACTTCCACGCAGATCATGTTCTATGGGGGTCAAGGTAGATCGGACACGATGATCATGACGCACAACTCAGAAAATCAGAACTCTGTGGATACCTCGAAAATGGTGTTTTCCAGCCCATCACAGGCGGAGGTTAAGGTGATTGTATGATACGTAGATGGTTCCCAAGGTACAAGAAGCCAGGAGTCAATTCTGAGTGGCAGCTAGGTTGATCAATGGTGATCAGTATCGTACAGAGTCGGCGTATCGTCACAGTACTACTCGAGGAAGGTAAAACCTGTACACTATTGTGATATGACAACAAACAGATTGCAGTCCCTGACAACCCTCTCTCCACTTGAATAAGCATCCATACAGTCGCGATTAATCTATAACCGAATGTAAGACCTGACGAACATGTTCAAAACTCCTGCGCCATCGATGCGGGAGATCTCAGGCAGCAAGACGCTAAATCCGGGAAAAGGCCAAGACCACAACAAGTTATTAAGGTTGGAAAGCGGCCAGGGCCAAAAATCAAGAACCACAGATATTATCTCACGCATTTTGGTAATTGCGTGACAATTCAAGTTCCGAACCCATGTATCTCCACTTTGGCCTTTTCATCCATGTGTTGCTCTCTGGACAGATTCTTTTTGAAATGGTATACATTATAAACACCGTCCTCCGAATAGTCCAATATGAGTTCCTTAAGGGACGCATCGTGTTTTGAAATACCATTCTTACTTAAGAAATGGCGGTGAGTGTGGAGACGAAACCCAGACGATTAGCTCGCCCTCAATGTTAACCGTGGTCCCTACCCTTGTCTACTTTCCTGTGACAGTCGCAGCGCTTATTGTTTTCCGTTACTTTTTGCTCCGGGGGAATGCAAAACATCTCCCTCCTGGACCCAAAGGACACTTTTTGGTAGGCAACCTTCGGGACCTCCCCAAAGGCGACGCCGAGCAAGCCAGAACATATGTGAGATGGGGCGAAGATTATGGTACACGTATTCATTTCTCTATCACCCATCTGTTGTTCTGAATAGGGTGAATGATCAGGTGGAATCATGCATCTCGAAATATTCGGGAAGCATATGATCATTTTAAATACAGTACAGGCAACACACGAGCTCTTGGATAAGCGTGCAACCATTTACTCTGATCGACCGCGAATGCCTATGCTTATCGAACTGTAAGCATCGTCTTCGCACACCACTTTACCTGCAATAACATTGTACGCTGTTCCAGTATGAATAATAATTGGATTCTCAGTATTATCTCAGGGGAGCCGCACAAGGAACGACGTTCCTTGGCTCAACGTTACTTCCTTGCTCAGATTAAGGACTGGCAGCACGTCCAAGTGGAAAGTTCCAGAAGATTGCTCAGAAATATCATTGAAAAGCCTGATGACTGGGCTGCGCTCACCAACCTGTAAGGCTTGTTCCCCTCTGCAGATCACAATTCTCATCTGTCACGTTAGGAGCATCGCGTCCTCAGTCTTGTGGATATGCTACGGTCACGAGGTTACAGACGTAGACGATAGCCTTCTGAGGATCGTACAGGAAGCACTTGAAGTTCCTCGTAACGGTCCCTATCTAGTCGATTTACTACCACTTCGTATGTGGTCTGCTCCATCATATATAACTCTCTGCTCAATGCTATCACAGTGAAATATTATCCCAGTTGGTTGCCAGGTGGCCAGTTTCAGAGGGACGCAGCGGAAGCTAGGGTTATAAATAGGCGGCTTCGCTACACACCATTTAACATGGTGCGCAATCAGATGGTATGCTTCCCTTCAGTTTTTACAGCTATTGCGCGTAATTCTGTCGACATTTTCTCATGACAGGCATCGGGCACAGCTAGGCCATCGTTTGTGTCTACCCTTCTGAGTGAGCTTCCGCCAGAAGAGGACCTGGAACACTCACATCAGGCAGGAATAATTCGTGACACAGCTGCAGTGATGTATGGTGCTGTCATGGACTCAGTAAGTTCCTGAGCTTCGACTTCTTTTCCTTGACTCAGATCGATCAAGACTGTCTCTTTCATGTATACTTTCTTTGGTACCATGGTCCTACACCCCGAAGTACAGCGCCGAGCCCAAACTGAACTGGATTCAGTGCTTGGCCAAGACCGCCTGCCAACCTTTGACGATCGCTCGTCATTACCTTTCATCGACTGCATCGTCCTTGAGATTTTTCGGTGGAACGTCGTCACACCACTTGGTACGAATTGTGCCTAGTTGTTTCAGTCCGAGATTACTCATAAAATACCTCAAGGTTTTCCTCACATGGTTACTGCAGACGACGAGTACATGGGCTATCGGATTCCAAAAGGGTCGACGGTATTAGGCAACACTTGGTGAGGCTGAATCTGTGCCACGGTACCGTATTCATACGTTTTGTATAGGGCGATTTTGAGAGATCCTGATGCATTCCCAAACCCGGAGGTTTTTGATCCTTCGCGATTCTTGCCCACGGCGCCAGGCAGCACCATGGCACGAGAAACCATCGAGTCGACAGTGTACGGGTGGGGAAGACGGTGAATAGAATACTTCATCACATATGCGATTCGCTTATTTACATTTCCCTTTTAATAGCACATGTCCGGGACGTCATGTTGGCTACTCGAGCCTTTTCATCATGATAGCGCATATCTTGGCATGCTTCGATATCAACAAGTGTGTGAATGAAGATGGCAAGGAAGTTGAGCCAGTGCTTGGGTTCTATTTCAATACGTTTGTCCGGTACGTTTACTTTCTGCGCGTACTCCCTGGTGATTTGTTCATGATGCCCATCTCCGGGTACCTAGACGCGCACTGCCAACCTCTTGTAGGATAAGAACGCGGTCGGACAAGATTTCAAGTTTACTTGCACGCCCAGAATAAAAGGGAGTCCTACCTGCACCCTTCAAGTTGCTCATTTGAAGACCTCGATGGGCTGTGTTGGTTTCCAAGACTATATGTATATTTCTAAGAGGTTCAATAATCCGGGATGTTGCAATTGATCGAATCTGGAGACTGAAGCATTCAGGTTCGTAGTGTATATTTTTGCATTAGTTCCTCAGTTTCGTTGTAGCATCGGAGAGTCTTGCCTCCACTGCATGATTTTCTAAGTGCATGTATTCATTGCGAGGTTAATATAAGCAGCATCGAGTTAGAAACCTTCTTTCCTTGTTTAATCAGAACTTGAATTTTACCAACAACTTGAATTTCGGGCTAGATCCAGCTGCCTTCACTTCAACGATCACTAGTCCCATATCCTTTCACTGCCTCCATGCTAGTTGATTCTAACGAGCCCACGTATCTCGGTAGGCTTCACCAGATCATGCACCAGTGCTTTCTGGATCCAACAACTCCAGTGACTTGAGAGTAAGCTGTACTAGGGCACCCACTCAGGATTCAGGAGCGACGAGAGGGCCTCAGTCACCTTAGCGAACGGGCACGGCCTTTGCCATTGGTTAAAGAATACTATTCTGGGGGCCCGGAAACAAATCAAGTTCCCAGTTGCGAGTCATCCAAGGGGCAGTGTACGCCGTGTTTGGACTGGGTTGGCTGCGGACGGTCTTGGTGCGGGTCGGGGTATACTAGTAAGCGGTGAATTAGTACTTGTTGCTGGTGTAGGGTTGACTTGAAGCTGACTCGCTGTTTACCAGTTGCAGTTGCTGAGACCTCCAAGTTGGTGCTCGGCCTCAGGCTCATGGAGTTTGATCCACTAACATGCGCCATGCAATCTGAACTCGGGTCATGGTGGTTCATTTGAATCCTCAGACCAAATCGCGTCGCCTTCCTAAGGGTCACAATCCGATGCCCTTTACATGAGGACTCCGTGTCTGGATGGTCGGAGTTGGCCGCGGCAGCGTCGCGATTCGACGTGACTCCTACTTACATCAACTTTACATAAGGTTTAAAGATCTGTGTGCTTATATTTAAGGTAAGCTTGAAGACGAAGCACAGACCATCGGGCCGCCTCAACTCCTTGCCCTCCATCATGGCTGTTTCCCTTATCATTCTTCCCGCGACGCTCGCAGCGCTCATCGTTCTCCGCCACTTTCTACTCCAGGGACGTAAAAAGCGACTTCCTCCTGGACCCAAAGGACTCTTTCTGATAGGCAATCTTCAAGACTTTCCGAAGAGTGATGCTGAACAGGCCAAGACCTATGTGAAATGGCGCGAGAATTACGGTGCAGACGCTCGGCCTACTCCACCACCAATTTGTTGTTCTGAACGACTTGACAGGCGAAATCATGCGTCTCGAGATATTCGGGAAGCATACGATCATTCTGAACACGGTACAGGCAACGCGCGATCTCATGGATAAGCGCGCGGCCATTTATTCAGATCGGCCGAGAATGCCCATGCTTATTGAACTGTAAGCGTCCCTTTGATGCATTACGTTGACTACAACTTGAATGTCGCTTCAGCGCGGGCATGAACTGGGCTTTTAGTATCATCTCCGGGGAGCCACACAAGGAACGACGTTCGTTGGCTCAACGTTACTTCCTTGCACGAATCAAGGATTGGCAACACGTCCAAGTGGACAGCGCACGAACCTTACTCAGAAATCTGACCGCTAATCCTGATGACTGGGCTGCGCTCATTAATCTGTAAGGCTTGTTTCCCTCGGTAGGTTCAGAGTTCACATCCCGCCCTTTAGGAGTGTCGCGTCCTCTGTCCTGCGGATATGTTATGGTCATGAGGTCAAGGACCTAAATGACAGTCTCCTGAAGACGGTTCAAGATGCACTCCAAGTGCCTAGAAACCCACCCTATCTGGTTGACTTACTGCCGTTCCGTAGGTGGCCAACCCCTTTGCCTACAACCTTCTTTCCGATGATATTGCAGTGAAATGGTATCCCAGTTGGTTGCCAGGAGGTGGGTTTCACAAAGACGCAGCAGAGACTGGGGTAGTCAGCGAGCGTCTCCGAACTGTGCCATTTAATGCGGTCCTCAGCAAGGTGGTGGGTTTCCCTCAGTCACTCCAAAGACTAGACAAACCCTGCTAATATTTTTTACATAACAGGCAGCAGGCACAGCCAGTCCATCGTTTATATCTACCCTTTTGAGCGAACTTCCACAAGAGGAGAATCTAGAGCGTTCACATCAGGTCGGAATAATTCGTGATGCAGTTACCGTCATGTATGGTGCTGCTGTGGATTCGGTAAGCTTTCTGAGCCTAGCATTCTCACTGACTCAGATTAGTCAAGTCTGTCTCTCTTATGTGTACTTTCATTGGATCTATGGTCTTGCACCCCGAAATACAACGCCGAGCACAAAGCGAGCTGGATTCGGTGCTAGGCCAAGACCGTCTACCAACTTTTGACGATCGCTCGGCATTACAATTCATCGACTGCATTATCCTCGAGGTGTTGCGGTGGAACATAATTGCACCACTTGGTAAGACTTGCTCCTAGTTACTTCATCTCGAGTTACGGTATTCATAGAACATCTCAAGGTCTGCCGCACATGCTGACTGAAGACGATGAGTACCTTGGTTATCGGCTTCCAAAAGGGTCAACGGTATTGGGCAACACTTGGTAAGGTCGAACCTGCACTATTATGTCCCATTTAATTGATATTTGATAAAGGGCGATTTTGAGGGATCCTGATACATTTCCTAACCCAGAGATTTTTGATCCTGCTCGGTTTTTACTCACGACGCCGGGCAGTGCTATAGCGCGGGACACCGTCGAGTCGACAGTGTTCGGATGGGGGAGACGGTAAGCAGAATTTCTCTCCTGAATGGGTGGTTAATTGACTCGCATCCCCATCCAATAGCACATGTCCGGGACGCCACGTTGGCTCCTCGAGCCTTTTCATCATGATAGCGCATATCTTGGCGTGTTTCGACATTAAGAAACCTGTGAATGACGCAGGGGAGGAAGTCGAGCCGGTGCTCGAGTTCCATCAAACATTATTTGTCCGGCATGTTTGGTTTTGTCTGCCACTCAGTGAATTTGCTCATGATGTGGACGTTCCCCAGGCGTGCACTGCCTATCCCTTGCAGGATAAGAACGCGGTCGGACAGAATTTCAAGCTTGCTCGCCCACCCGGAATGAAGGAGAGACCCATGTGCGCTTTTGGGAAGCGTTGATGTGGCCGTAGATTGAATGTGAAGATTATATGTACTAGTTGGTCGCACTCTATCTTTCAAGTGAACTTCTCCTCCCTGTAAATAATTGAGAGAACAAATTGTGTTGCTTATCGGATGACTAGGGCATGGCGAGGGGCCAGGTACCCTCGGAAATGACTTCCATATGGTCGACGGTGATCCTTGAGCTTGACTCCGCCATAGAGTTAATGTAATCACTGTGCCTGCGGCAAGTTCAAAAACGTTGCCTATCGTTAGTTACGCCTGTGCGTCGCCAAGTTAAGTCCGGTCGATGACCCTCGGAAACGGGTACCCGAAAGACCAACAGGGAATCAGAGCCCCGAGACTCCGCCCTGACTCGCATTGCGCCCGATTGTTTTCCATTACCATAATCTCCGTACTTGTAACATAGCTCGATCATATCTATTCCAACGCCAGAAATGTTCCTTTACATCACTTCATACACATGCAGCATTAGTCGATATCTCGCGATGGACAGGAATCTAGTTGCATTAGCCTGGAGGGAGCAAGCTAGCATCCACAGCACCTCCTTCCTCGGAAACATCGTCTGCATCATCACCCGACCTCGCAATCGGCGTCCTCGGCATTGCCATCAAACCTAGTTCAAACGCCAACGTCAGCATTCAAGCGACGCGCTCAGGAGCGAACACTACCCACCTGTTCTCGCGCTCTCCAAAATTCCAAAAGGCTTCAACAAATTTAAAAACGCCACCACACGATTGGTCTTGGCTGTCAACTCGACGATAACACTATTATCGCTCACGTCCACGATTTTTGCGCCGAATTGATTGGCGAGGACGGAAATAGATTGGAGATGCTGGTGTTTGAGCCGAAGGGCTTCGGAAGCAGTGAGTGGAAGCGGAGTTGGGGTAGGGTGGGGCTCGGTGACAATGGGCGTCTCCGGGTGCCCGCTCCGTTCGAAATTGTGTGCGAGGATCGCCTCGCGTTCGGCTTTTGATGCACTAGAGGAGACGGAGGATGGTTCGGGTGAACTCTGACGGGGATCGTGCGAGGGTCCACCGACGAACTGGTCTTCGAGGTACTCGGGTCCGAGGATGGATACTTTGACGAGGAGCAACTCGCGCGAGATGACGCGGGTGTCGGTATAGTCGAGGACAGCCCATACGGGAACCTGACAACGCGCGTTTCTGATGGTCAGAAGGGCCGCGGAAATGCAAAGGGGAGGAAACGCACGAGATCCTCGAGTTGTCGGCGAGCTTGTTCGACGACGCTGTCCTGCCCACTGATGACAATGGACATGCGACTTAGGTCGCGAATTTCGGTTCGACAGACAACCAACGAATCGATGTTGAACCCTCGTCCTGCCAAAATGCTAGACACGCGAGACAAGACTCCAGGTTCATTTTGGACGAGACAGTTGAGGATATGTCTGGGAACAGGAAGAGCATCGATCAGTGACTTGACGTTGAACGTAGAAAGAAGACAAACTTTTTATAGGGCTGCAGGTTTGGAGGAGGAGTGTTGTATAGGATGTTGGTCACGGCTTCTTCTGCACTCCGAGAGCGCGGAACGTCGGACACCGGGAGAGGTGGTGGACGTGTTCTCTGCGTGCTTTTGTAGTCGAGGGCCGAGGTCGAGTCATCTATCGGCCGCGGTGGTTTGGGGGGTTCGTTGGGTGTCCTGAGGAGTGAGGCAGTAAAAAACGAGCGAGACTTTGCAGTCCTCGACAACCAACGCGACGTGGACGCGAGCATCCCCGAAACTTTTTTTTTGGAGAAGATCAAGCGACAGTTTTGACTATCATATTGTGATTACCTAATTGGTAATAGGCATCTAGTCTAAATCTCTAATCAACGTCAAGTAGTCTTTGGTAGGCTTTCGATACACTCCCTGATGAGCCGCATCGTCTCCGTCTTGTCATACTGTACTATCGCACAATCCGGGTGCGGGCACTTCGCCTCCCAACACGCTTTGGCCTCTGCCCATTCCATCAGTCCAGTATCCACGATAGTGTCCCCTAATGGTCTATTGTCCATCTCCGCAATGAGCCGGTGTTTGAGCTCTCGCCACGCGTGGTGGTCCGTCTGCCGTCGGCACCTTGAGCAGAACGTGGTCGGATTCGCATTGACGAATGGGTGCTCGTCTAGTTTCTTGCGCAGTTCCTCCCTCCGCGACCGGTGCAATTTCAACAAGGTGAGTGCAGAGCGCACGTCGATCTTGGCGAGCATTTCCCAGCTTTCATCCTGCCACAGGTTTGTGGAAAGCGTCCTGTGTGAAGCAACCTTGGCTTCCTCCGTCCACCCGCAGCGAGATGCGGCGGCATACAACCGTAGGGGCTGTTCTGCGAGGGGTGGTGTGAGAACGGCGATGCGCACAAGTGAGGTCGGGCCTGGCATGTCATATTTCTCCGAGGCAAATAGGAGGGCATCGACGGTGTCGAATGATGTCAGAGGTTGGATGGGGAGACCGCTGATCATGCGGAATAAGAGCTCGAGCGTGGCCGAGTCTTCATCAAGGTGAATCGTCTCTGGATCTGCAGTCGACGGGTTGAGCACAGAGCGTCGCTTACTGCTGTCAGCCACAGCGCTTGTAGCTTCAGGGCTAGGACGGGGGAGCGAGAAGAGGGAACGGAACCACCCGGAAGTGGTCTTTAGGGTAAACGAGTGCATTCGGAAGCGAACGAGATCGCGAGAGACCAAGACAACGTCTGCGTCGGGAGAGTCGAATGCTGAATGCGTTGTGGGCTCGACTTTGGAAGGAGACGATGTAGTGACATCCTCCCCCGCTGGAGGCACAGGACACTCTTCCGGCGCAGATGCCATGGGGGTTCAAGGGAGAAGTGTTGGGGGTATACGTGAGCAGCGGTGTCGATGGTGGGTGAAGACAAGATGTGCAGTGACGTTTGAAAGCGCTATTTTAGGAAGATAAAAATTTTCAAAACAAAGCTTCTTTTCCAATCAACCTGAACTTCCCATCATTGACACTGGACACCTTCGCTCATCCCGGAGCTCCGGACGGACGGCCTCAGGAAAAGACCTCAAGTTGCAGTATCACCGACATATACATACAATCGACCTATAGGGAGGTGTGCTTTTCTGGGGCGGGTCCAGGACTCGAGTGAAGAGATACGTTCCACGTAGAGATACACACGTCATGTAATGAACCCACGGTGAATGGTGATAATGCGAACTCACTGGGTGAGATAGCACGTTACGACAATATACAAAGCCGGCAAGATTTCTAGTGAGCCTGAGAGAAGTGTAGGGTGGGAAGCAGAACTTGTCCTCGTCCACAATGTCATCTTCCAAGGCTAAACCCCTTCCACTCAGTGATACTCTCCGCGACCTTGCTTTTTTGCGCGCAGCTGGCGTAGACTTGTCCACCGTCGTTCCCCGGGATTCCTCATCCGGTCTCAACACCACAGAGCGATCACACGAGTTCGTCAACGAAACTCGGGGAGCTTTAAGGGTCTACAACAGTGGGGAGTTGCAGAGGAAAGGTGCCGAGATACAAAAGGTTCAGAGCGAACTTGACGAAGTATTGAAGGGTCTGGTCCCGTAGTCCAAAGGTCAGCGCTCAGTTAAGTCGGCACAGTGTAGCGTAACGAAACGTTCACGCAGCGAAGCTGAGAGATGGGTTGACTAGGGCCTGGCGCTCTGAGAACGACGAACAGGGGTGGCCCTTTGGTCGTTACCATTTTGCTTCGTGTGTCTAGGGGTGTCTCTGGCACATAAATACAACCAATAACCTTTCTCCGGACATAGAGTTTGGTCTTAGGCACTATTCGCGGTTTACTCCACCTCCTATGCATGGTCGCGAGCCTAGAACGGCAGTCGCCTACTAAAATACCAGGTGACCGAGGACCACGAGGCAGGCGATAGATCATATCGATCACTACCCTCAGAATGGTCTGCGGCGATGCATGTCGTAGGGCTTGCCAATTCAAGAAGTGAATGTCGGGCTCGTGAAAACAACGAGGTTTCCACGAAATGAAACAGCAAATAACCCTTTGTCTCCGGTCTCCATCCACCTCTGGGCGGGAGCGAAGTGACTACTTTCCCGGTCCCATTCTTCGAGATTAGCCCAGATCATACACACCACCAGCGAGTTGGACGATGATAAACCTATCTACTGGGTAAGCGCCAGGAAGCCATGTGCATATCCCGACCCCAGCTAATATCCTCAAGCGAATCAGTTCGTAACATCGTCGTCGCAGGTGAAACCGGAGTCGGGAAGAGCTCCTTCATCAACCTCGTCACTGGCACAGATCGTGCAGCCATAGCCAACGATGTCCGCGGTGTGACCAGAGGAACGGAATGTCACGATTGGGAGACCGATACTCAGACCTACCGTCTTTGGGACACACCCGGCCTTAGTGAAGGCTCATACGGCACCGTATCCCCAAAACAAGCTCAAGATGCGCTTCGGTCACTTCTCACGGAGCTAGTTAGGGGAGACGGCGTTCATCTTCTGGTGATCTGCATGCGTGGACTTCCTCGGGTCACCAAAGGCATGAAGCAGACATACGATACCATCCTGCGGATCCGTGATAAGATCGCCCCGGATGTTCCTGTCGCCGCCGTTATTACAGACCTTGAGAAGAGGTCAGCCGCACCAGATGTTATTCCCTCCATGGAAGAATGGTGGACCAACAACGCTCCATCGCTTGCGGAATTCAACATGGGATTCTCCGCGCATGCCTGCATTACGACACTACCGGATGACTGTCATCCCAAGATACCTGGACGTCAAGCGCAATGTCGGGGTGTTGTTCGTCACCTCATTGTCGATGGCGTTTCACCGAAACTGGCTTGTAATATTGTTATCGCAGGCGAGATTGGAGTCGGGAAGAGTTCCTTGGTCAACCTGCTGCTCGGTGCCGAGCTGGCCTTGGTGGGGAACGATGTGAGCCCAGTGACGGCCTCGACGAGCCAATATGATTTGCAGATGAATAATGAAACCTATCGTCTTTGGGATACGCCTGGAATCGGGGAAGGGTTACTTGGGAGTGGACAGCAGAAGCGTGCACAGGAGGCACTACGGTCGTTGCTTGCGGAGCTCAGTGACAAATCGGGCGTTCACCTTCTCGTTATTTGCATACGTGGAGTCTCCGGGGTCATGATGGCCACAAAGAGAACATACGATCTCATCATGCGGATGCGAGAAAAGTATTCACCCGCGACTCCTGTGGTGGCAGTTATCACGGAGCTTGAGAATCGGTCGACGTTCGACACTGCGCTTTCTATGGAAACATGGTGGAAGACTTGCTCAGGGACGATTGCCGACCATGACATGTCCTTTTCCGATCACGCTTGTATTACCACCGTCCCGGACGATTGCCATCCGCAGATACCTGGGCGTCGCGCGCTGTGCCAAGATCTCGTACGCAACCTAATCGCCACGCATTCTCTCCATCCGCGAACCGCCCCTCCCAAAGACTTGCACGTCTTGTTGTTTGGAGAGACAGGAGTCGGGAAAAGCTCCCTCATCAACCTCCTCGCGGGTTGGCAAATCGCATCGGTCTCACCGGACAGTGCACCTTGTACTCTAGACGCGTCGGAGTACCAATTCCAACTTGGCACTACCACCATTCGCTTGTGGGACACAGTCGGCTTGGAAGAGCCCGAAAAGGGACCGAACGGCTACGTCGGAGCCATCGAAAAGGCTGTCCAACTCATTCGGAGATTGAACGCAACGGGTGGCATTAGTCTGTTCTTGTTCTGCATGCGCGGAAATAGGATTACAGCGACAACCCAGAGCAACTACAGATTATTCTACGAAGTGTTGGGGAAGAAAGAGGTGCCCATCGCGCTCGCAGTGACTCACCTAGAGAGAGAATCGGACATGGAGGAATGGTGGCACCGTAATGGCAAAGCGCTGGAAAAGACTGGGATTCACTCAACGGGCCATGCGTGCATCACGACGCTGGAATCGCATCCCAAGTATGCCGAGTCAAGGGATATCGTGCAGCGGCTTTTGTCGCGGTTTGACGATCAGGGCAAATTCTCGATGCCGTCCGAGGCGTGGATTGGGCGTATTCTGAAAGGTTTGGGGTCGCTGGTGGAGAAGACGTTCCCGAGGGGGAAAGACTTGATTCGGATATTGACGAAACGATGCAACTTGGACACGGATGTTGCGCAACGGGTAGCTGCTTGCATCGATTCTGATAATGGCTGGTAGAGAGGATTGGTACGGAGTTTCTGAATCATACATGAGTACGTTGAGCACTTCTCGGAAGGGCGCACCTTGGATGTTCCCGGAAGAGTCGGACCACCACTTGCACACAGCAATGTGTCAATGCACGGCGACCGTCGGTGATAAGTGACAATCGGCCTGCGCCTATACTAGTAGATCTATCATCTTGTGGTGCTGTCGCGGGTTAATGTTGCGACGTCATCATTTCTGCGCCATCTCTTCGGTAACTACTAGGCGCCACCCAAAGCCCACCGCTCTTCTCCGAGTCGGTGTGATGCTTTCATCGTTGCCGTTGACTAGTATGTATATATGGGCATGTATCCACTCGGTGTCACCCGAACGGGTAATACAACTCGGAAGTTCCTCAAATCCTACCACTCAGTCCTTCGTTACCGATCCATCTTGCGGCTGAGCAGAAAACTTCCAGCGGCGGCAAGAGCGGCGGCACCGGTCACTACACATATAGTACATACACGTGTTATGGCCGATGCCGCGCTGTCAAGCCGTCAAACCAGCCGCCGAATCGCCAACACGTCTCTGGCCTGTCGTCACGACGTTGCTACCCAGTATGTACTACACACATGAGTCATTATCAAGTGAAGGGTCCGTGCTGGAATTACTTTCGTCGGATCTGTCGCATATTGGATGGCAATTTGTCAAGTGCTGAGTACATGTAACGAGATGTTAGGTGACCTGCGCCGGCGGAATTCAAATGCGGTCATGCTATACCGTCTCCTGCTAGTTACCACCTTGGCAACGCCTCTTTTCCAGAAGGGTCGTCGTAACAGTTCGGCCCATCTATCATAGGGTCTTGAACCCGCATCCACCTGCCGTATCTCCTTTGAAGAACTCAGCAAGTGGACTGAACAATTCCGGTTCAAGTCAAATTATGTGTCCGCGGTAATTTTGCGCGATTCTCACTGGCATCTCTTCGCTATCTCGACAAGTTAGGACCGAGTCCCGAGTGTTTGCTGTCAATTGGCCCTGACATACATTGGTATGCACACGGCCGCTCTTAATGTGCGCCCGACGCACGTCACTCACATAACGGTTTGTTGAGCGTGGAGGCGTCACAGCACGTCCTTGTGGTATGTTTGTGTTGGCATGCGGAACATAAGATGACAAAGACAGTCGACGTACTCAGGTGAACGTGCCAAGATAGACAACTAGGACCCATCAAGAGTGCAAAGTCAATAATTTTTTTTCTACTGCTGTAGAAGGCCCATCAGATCTGGAGCAAAGAACATTCGGTAATCTCCTTCCCATGACGCCCATTTCTCCATTACTCCAAATCTGCTCAGAGCGCGTATTATTTGGGTCGCCATGAACGCGCTAACTTGGTAACTCCCGCCTTTCTCTTCCAAGATATGGTACCAACTCACGTTTGCACACCACCCAAGAGTATTGTCTTGGCCAACTGCGCGCCTCGTATTCCATTCTGCCACATCGCTCTTACGTTTGTGCCCCTCGGAGGTAGGATCATAAACTCAAAGTCAATAGAATTATCTTTGGATTAAGTTCATTATGTCAGGAGACGAAGATTCGTCGCCGGGTGAGCAGCAAATGGCTAAATGGATTTGTTCCCGACTTCCAAGGCGTAGCTCCCGCCGTCTTGAGGTAACGTAAGTTTGCCATCCTATGGTCACCAACAACCTCTGACTGCTCATGCTTACCTATAGACAAGTCATAAACGTAAGTAGCAGGGTCGTTTTACTTGGTGATCCACCCGGAGGGCAAATCTCGAGATGCCGGCAGTCCCACGCGCATTTTATGGATGATATGGCCAGTTTCCAAGGAGCGCACACCAATATATGTCTTCCAACGTGCCATGACGCTCAGCTGTCATTGTCGGAGAACTCGGGGATAGCGGCTCGACTGAAATGACAAGAATAACATATGTCAGCTGACGGGTCACATACTTCCTGCCGACCCACTGGTGGCGCTTCCGCAAGATTCTGAGTTCCTTCTCTTCTCACTCCCTCTCCGATCCAGGGTCCCAATGCACCAGCCATTGACGGGATTCCAGGGCCAGCTTCCAATAGAAGGCGCTTTGATCCGTTAATCTGCGACAATGCATGGGTCTCAAGTGGAGGCCGCCAACGAACGTAATGCTAATATACTTTTATCGCTATTGACATACTTATCACCTAGATAACATGCATCTATTCCCCGGTTCTGCATTCGGTATGTACTCTCGTCAGCCGCTTTCAGGGTCCTTTGCCAAGGTACCCGAAGGCGGAGTATACCCAAGGCGTGGGCTATCCGAGTACTTTCAATCATATCATCTCCTCTGGAATTCGACTAGTATGGCTCGGCGCATCGACATAACGCTTGTTTTTTCTATATTTCCTTGATTACCAGGGTAATTCTCATTTTAGCAAACATTTCATGAATCCTTGAAATTACAGCAGAATAAGTTTACTTGGATACGAGTAACGACCCCCGAAGACACTGCCATCTTATCTAATTCCACCAGCGCAATCCTTCCCACAGGAACCACTGTTCAGTACCCGCTGCAATTGATTTGAGCGCCAGTCACTATACTTAAGTAGAACACTTTGTTCCCATCGATGCCACAGCGCACGTCCACTGGGGGGACCCATCTCTCTCTACATGGCACGCTTTACCACAGCATCCTCTTTTGGTGCCGTTGTTGACTTCAGCGTCACTCCAAACCACCCTTACTACATTGATTCTGACGAACCAACTAATGTCCAGCGTCACTGCTTGCCCCTCGTTCCTAATAGCATTCTTGGGTACGCATCTTGACTGTGCTGCAAAACGAATATTAACATAGTTATCTTGCGTCTAGGAATTTCTCCGGACTACCAGTAGTTCAAAAGTCTCCGGCCACTTTTTCGGGGCCGCAAGTTCACTCTTTTCAAGACCCTCCAGATATCTCCTTTCCCTCTCCACCAAGCTACTTGGATTTCCCATCTGAGAACATCGCTCATGGTCTATCATTTACCATTCCGATCTTCGCGGACGGAGCCCCTCCATACGATATTCACCATTCAGCTTCAGTATACACACATCAAGCAAATGAGACGACGCCGGTGGCATCACTGACATCCCCTCTTCCTGCTGTCTCCTTCCCCCCATTTCCCTACTCTGCTTTATTGACGACCCCGCGTTTCCAAAATCTTCCCGCCGCGACGACGAGCGGTTCAACACAAGTCGGGATGCAGGCTCCAGACTATTCTACTCTGCTAGTGCCGATTGTCCCCGACGTTGTACAGTCCGCCACTGCGTCGGCTCCGCCAGTTCCGCAACTTCCACTTGCTGCCATGAATAGCAACATTGCTCATGGCTCGAATCCCACCTGCCAGTGCATGATCGATGGGTCACCCTGCAATGCCACATTGTGCGGAAGCACTCGGTTCGTACGCGATCATCTTAAACGGGATCATGCGTTCTATGGTGGTGGCAAGGACACAGTACGGTGTCCATGGGCAGGATGCCAAGATACGTTGCAACGCGAGAACATCCCCAGGCATATCGTGTCTCGGCACCTTAGGGTGAAGGTTGGGTGCACTGCATGCGGCCTATTGCTTTCCCGTCGTGACGTGCAATACACGCACGCGAAGGCCTGTCCTGCGAGGCGCTCATCTGCTTAATTCCGGCCCGGTTCCGACTCGGAGGCGTTCATTGTCTGTACACGTGGGAGCTTCTGATAGATTCCGATGCTCGACGCCGCCATTATCACTGGTATTGATTGTGACAAAGTGTATCCATGTAATACGACCTCTAAGGGATTTCTGGTCCAACTTAACTTAGATAATAATTTGTTATATTGTCATAGCCTATCACATTCTTTTACGATACTACTTGTGCTTTGATCTAGTACACACATCATTTCGTTGACGAGACTTGGGCTTCAGAAAACTACTAGTAGCAATCGGAATATTACTTTACATAATTGTTGAAACAGATTTGGACGCGCTTACAATGTCCCTGTTTGCTTTGGCTCAGGCTCGACCTTGAAGTCAACCTATGAGCGAAGCCGTCCTCTAGCACACACCGTCGCACTTTGAAGCAGTCTGGGACCCTTCCATAGGAGTGCTCCGACTCCTGATTCTCTGCCAACAGGTTTAATCGAATCAAATGCAGCCCGGGACATAAACAGTAGACTGCCAGCTCTATGAACACCGGCAACAAAGCAAAGACCGTGGCCATAATACGTTCTCACCTCTTGTCAAGTGGTGCCAAGTCTAGGACGGATCTCAATCCTGCCCAAATTGACGGTCCTCACTGACTGAAGCTCATAGGACCTGCTCTCTCAGTTTAGGTTTGATGTCGGAGAAATTGTTTATGCCCATGTGGGAGAAGCTGAAGTTTCACATAGTGTGTATCTGAAGCTTGGCGCCACTGCTGCCATGCCAGTGACCACCTCCTGCTACCACGTGTTCAACGTCCATCAAGGATCAGTTGAGTACTTGTCAGATGATCATTGACGACTCGATAACATTTGATGATTCCTTGACCCGGAGGGTGTCGAGAAACATAATCAATCTGGCATGTTTCAAGATACTAACTAGTACTCAGCAGTGGTCATCATGCACCTGGTACCATCTCAGGAGCAAGTTGAATATGCTCAGTCGCAGAAATATTAGTGAAAATAATATCTTAGGCTGAGTCACCGCATGCACGCTCTCTTACGTCGTCCCTACAGTAAGCCATAGCGTTCCCTCAGTTTCTGAGGCTCAGTGACATCCTGGTCACCTATAAAGAAGGACGTCCAATGCGGCGACCTCTAGTGCACCATGTCTCTCTCTGAAAGAGCCACCCTCATGATAGGATCATACCTACCTTCAGGATGTCCACTAATCCCCAGCGATATGCGTCCAATCACTTGGCGAATATCAAGAAGAGTCGGACGGATCGCCACGTACAGTCACAACCTCCATGCTATGATTTGCTTCATCAATCGGCCTTTGACTAACCAGAGGCTTGCCACTTCGTCTCGACTGGGAGCTTGTGCGAAGCACAGAGGGGACACGGCCCTCTCTCTGCAGCGGATTGACTAGGACGCTGAATAGATGTGCCTTACTTTAGACTGGCCTGGATGGTGCAGAGTTGGACCAGACAGAGAAGCGACAACTAATATGGCTGATATGGGATTCATCAGCAGTTGGATGAGTATTCGAGGCACGTGTTGAGTCGTGCACGTTCTAGCGCGCATGTTGACGACGTTGACACGAATAGATTCGTAAGGGAGCTGGCATCTTCAGAAGGTCTATAGCCGAACTGACGACATCCACAGTCCTAGCTTGGCATCCTCAGCGGGACATGGTCGAGGAGTATGCTGAATGGGATAGGCTTATGGAGCGCAAAGTGGTTTGATGGAATTGAACAAAGCGATGAATCTGTGAAGATATCACGTCGTGACTGTTTTATGCTTACGGTGCCCCACCCACACAACACCTACGCCCGCATACAAACACAACGTTTGGGGCTCGAACCCAAATTCCCCAGAAGTCGCCCCGAGATAATCCGGATGGTCCGGACCTCGCTCGTGTTGACCTCAGGCCAGACTGCAACAATCTTTACTTGCATTCAAGTGAGACGTATATATATATGACATACTAATCCCGCATGCGTGACCAGCCCTCGGTAAACGAAGCTCGCGAACCGTTATCGGGGAGTGGCATTCTTTTTCTGTTCCTTCAGCTTCTCGATACGCTACATCCATCGTCGTCAATCCCGGGAGTGATCATACGTCGGGGGAAAAGACATACCAGACGCCGTTCCTCTTTCCTCCTTGCCATTTCATTTGCTTTTTCTTCTTTGGTCATCCCGACAGTCAACTTGGGAAGGGATTCTGACTCCGCGAGCAATGGAGGTGGTGACAATATTGGGGTGGATCGAGCACTGGACACGGGCGAAACGGCGATGGGTTTAGTGGCAATGTGGGTTGATTTCCGAGGTTGCGTATGGGTATGAGGCTGGGGTGTTAGGGCACGAGAAGGTGGCTGTGGAGAACCCCATAGCGTCAACAAGGCTGGATTACGGGAACCGGCTCCTGTATTCATGTCGCCCCACTCGTCATCGCCTGAAGTTGATTGGTCAATGTACAATTTTCAAGAGCAACCAACCCACCTTTCGGGGAACTGGCACTTGAGGCACCAAACCCGAACTCGGTCGTGGATACGACAGAGGTTGCAGGCGCACTTTCGAACGCACCTGATAAAATACACATGAAAACGTATGGTGTACGAAATGCAGAAAACTTACTCCAGTCACCCTCATCGGCATTCACGTCCATCAGGTCATTCCCCCAGGTGTTGATTTCCCCCTCCTCAGCAACGACTTGTTCAGCAAGTTGTGCCGCAACCGATCTTCCGTTCGTCTTACTCCCGAGTCGAAGGCCTTTCGGTTGTGCGAGATCAGTCGGACGTAACTGCGAATCCGCACCACCGCTGGTCAGTTCAGACCCGGGATTGGTAGGTGGCGTGGTGGATCCACTCGCAGGATTCACGATTGTGCTCTGCAAATCACTTGGAGCAAGCTGTCGTAGAGATAATGTCACCAAATGACCATTATAATAACATATATATTACCTTTTTCCCAAGAGAAGACATGGCCCATCCAGCGAATGCCCCAGCGGCACCTGTGGCTGAGTTGACAAGGGTTGCTTGCGAAAACCCACCCGGAATGGATAGAGTTGCATTTGTACCAGTCTCACCGTCCACCAGTGTAGTTTCGGGCTGTAGAACGATTAGTATCACGGTAGAGAGTGCATAGTGCTGGGCCTCACCATGGAAGCCGCGTGCGTTTCTAAGCGTTTCATAAATAACTCCATCGCCTTGAACGCTTGATCTCGGACGATCCTGAATGATACTCAGTGTAACACGCAAACGATAGAATACAATACTCGCTTCTCCTTATCAATCGTAGCTCCTACAACATTTGGAATGACCTTGACAGCAACGTCTTCAATGCTGAAGCATTCGTTGGTCGCTGTAAATGCCATGAGACCCGCCACACGTGCGTGTACAAATGAATCCTTGAGAGCCTTCGAAAACGCAGGTACAAGGACCTTTTGTTTTGTATTGTAACCAAGCGCGGGCCCTAATCGTCCGATGAGAATGCACGTATTGGTTCGTATGGAGGCTTCTGGGTCGCTCTGAAGGCGCGCGAGATGTCGCAGGAGATCGTTGTTGAGAATACGATCGCTGAGCTGCACGTACCGTGCTTGAGACGAATTAAGGAGAAGAAATACGAAGCATACCTTTGGAGAAAGAAGGACGATCGCACGAACCGTTGCTTCGCGAATGACAGAAACCGTGTCCGTAAAACCAGATTGCTTGTCCATCACGATCAGAACAGTATGACAGGTGTGGAAGGAAGGGTACACGTACAAGGTTAGGCCAGATTTTCTCTGCGACAACTTTTCTGTCGAGTCGATCCGCGTATTCAGAGAGGTTATCGAGGAGGGCCATTCGAGTTCCTCGATCGGGGCTTGCAAAGAGTCTAGTAAGGGGGGCGAGAATTATGTTGATGTACTCTTCGGATGGTACGTTCTTGCCAAACTGTAGAATCAACGGGACGATAGTAACTGCAGATGCGCCTCCGTACTCGAGTGCAGTTACAAGGGAAGGGAGAATGCGGAATGATGCAAATTCGGGAGGAAAGGAGGACGCGGACTCTTTCAATGCGCTTCATTCATATCACAGTTAGTTCATGAGTTCCCTACTAGAAATTAGTCGTACTGACCGGAGAAGTGTGGCCTTGTCTGATTCGTTGGCGAGGCTGAAGTTGTCGAGGCCAGAGCATACCTTCACTAGCCGATTACTGGAAAAGAATCCCGAATTATCGCCAACTGTCTCTACCATGCCGCTGTCCAAGAAAGTTTTCGGCGTCATGCGTCCTTTCGGGTTCGGATTGAGAAGTTTCTTGAATAACGTAAAAACAGAGGGCGGGATGGAACCGCGAGATGAAGGCTGAGGGGGTGGATGTGGTGGCTCTGCAGTCTCGAGTGGGGGGTGCGCAGGATTGAAAACTGAATGCAGAAGGAGCCCAAGTGCGTAACCGTCTGCAGCAGACACTGGACCACTGGACACCGTCAATGAGGATTTAAGGAGGAGACCAAACTGACTCACTCCTTCAACGTGGACCAGCCGCTCTTCTTAACCTCCGGCGGCGCGTAGCTCATCGACCCCGGAAACAAACCACCCATTGTCTGAGTATGTTGTATCAGCGAAGATGAACACCCTATACCAGGTGGAACTTACGTAGAGAACTGGGTTGTCGTCTTTAGGGTTGCTCAATACTTCGAATCCACCCAGTTTCCATTCGCCGGACGGTGAAATGAAGATCGCACTTGGCCGTACGCTCCCATGCGTCGATCCAGCAGAATCGTTGATGAAAGCAAGAACGACCTAGGTAGAAGTCGTGTATGTTGTAATAGTAGGTTATAGCATTGCAGAAGACATACCGATATTCGATGCAACCCCCAGAGTAACCAGTCGTGCCGTTCCTGCTGACTCTTGGACGCCCATGCCTGCAACGTGGCTGATAGCGGTCGGACGCGCTCGGTCATGATGAAGATTGCGGTGTCCGACTCGACGGCGTCCATGAACTTGAGCACGTCAGGATGTCGAATGGCACGTAGCTTGCGCAACGCATTCTTGGCGAGCGGAATTGTAGATTTGTTGAGAGGATGCACGAAATCGTACTCGAAAACTGAGACAGGACTACCGTCGTCCTGTATACTGGTGAGGTTAGTTCATATTGGAGTCAGAATATGTTGTAACTGTACACGTTTCGTGGCATCATACAGGACCCAGAGCGTTTCGCAAGAGGCGACCTTTGGACCGAGGGTAAAGGGTAAGTTGATACCAGATTTTTGCACGAGGGTTGATACCGCTGCTGAACCGAGGTTGCGCAGATAATCCATCTCGAGTGCACGTCGTTCTTTACTTGAAGAGTTGTGGGCAGTGCAAACCAAGTCACGGCGTGGATCCGGAATTACGAGTGGAAATGACCGTGATCATTTATCAAAGTTGCCAAGCACATAGTCTCAGTTAGCCACCTCCGAGTCAAGGCTTCAACGTCACTACACCAGCTACGGATAACCAAGCTCAAGATTTACGACGTTTCCAAAGCTCTAGTTCAGTGACATGTAATTAGCCTCGGGAACGATTATGTAAGAGATGGTGTCCCGAGTGCCTCTAACAATCGAACCGTCTCTAACCACCGCCCTCACCCCTCCGTTTCTGTTCGAGGTGCGTCATTATGACACAACCACGCGATACCTCCAGAAACTCTGCATACTGAACCTTCGTTGCATCAACATCCGCATACAACCAACCATACAGTATCCTGATAGGGTCTAATGCCTGTTCCGCATCCGCAAGAATCAGCACCGACAGGAAATTGGCGAATAGACTGCACATGTTGAGGCCGAGCAATGTCAGTGAGATCCATGGGTTGGTCTCGAGGAAACGAGCCACAGAGTCCGGTGCTTGTAACCGCTATGGAGGATCGACTGGACTACCATTGCAGCGAAGGTTGCAGGTCATGAATGGCCCTAGCTTCGCGACATGCGTATTGACTGTGGACAAGAAAAGAATGGTGGCACTTGGCGGAGGGAGCTCAGGGATGTTTTCTTGGGCGGGGTACCGGACGTGCGTTAGGGCAAGGTATCCGCCAGCGCTGTCACCATATTGATCGACTTACATAATCCAAGAGTGCTGATAAGGTAGTTATATGCGACGAGAAACGGTCGGAAGGGTTGGAAGAGTGGCCAAGGAAAGGTGACAGTTCAGGAAAAGTCCTCGTTCGACCGCCCCAGAACATTCCTTGACATGATCAGCGAGGGCTGACCCGAGTGAAGCGAAAGATCAGATAGAGGATACGGAGGGAGAATTGACACGACGCACAATATATCCACCACCAACCAGTGAAGAATAGATTGAATCGACTAATTGCACCGACATAGTACTTAGCATTATGCTCACCAAGGAAGTGGTAGAAGCATTTTCATTTGGCCATACCTTTCCTCCATGCAAACCACGCCCAACACCCTTGCCATACCAAGATCCATACGCAGATCAACACTGTCTTGTTGACAGCCACCGTAGAAGCTATTTCCCCCTGTATAAGTCCCGTTTAACACAAATAAACCCAGTTGTCAACGAACTTGATACCCTTGGCGCCCCCTCCGATGAGCAACCAGAGAGCCGCCACGTAGACCACGCTGACAACTGTTCTCAACGCCGAGAGGGTATTGGAACGACCGAGAGACCAGAGTCTAGTAAGGGAGCATGGCAAGTACGAGGAGTAACGTGCAGATAATGTAGAGCATCCTGGGTGGCTACTGTCGAAAGATGAAATACGTGGTTTTACGCATTGCAAGATTTGAAGGTCATTCGAGTTGATCTCATTGTATGCGTCACTGGAATATTGATCAGATTGGGGGGAGCCAGAAGTGCAACCTACAACAACAATGAATTACATTGCATGGGGAACACAATGTAGAAGCCTCGAGTTGGAAGCATGACAAGTAGTTTCAAATGGAGTCTGAATTGCTGACTCACGCTTCAGCCGGACCTTGCCGAGGCTGTTGGCAGCTCGTCCCAAACTCGAGTGCGTTCAGGCTGTATACTGACCATGGGCCAACAGAAAGAAAGTAGTAGAGTAAGAGTAAGCCGCAGCTTCACCGGCCCTTGCGCTAGCTGAATGATCTAAATGAGCACCACTTTCAGAAGAATACTAGTAAGCCTCGAGGTACCCCCGGTAGTCGCCAAGGTCTCCGGCGACGCGATGCAGACAAGGCACTTGCCACAAACATTAATCGGCATGTCGCAAGCTCAAAGCATTCAACCGGTGAGAGAAGCATTGGAGTAGATGTAAGTATCGTGATCTTTCTCTTCCCCCATAACTAAACCGCCGACCTCTCCAAGAATAAGCCCCGAGGCACCCCTGGCAGTTCCCAAGGTCGCGAAGTAGACAAAGTACCCGCTACCAGTGATTGGCATGTGCCAAACTCAAACCATCCAACTAGTGCCAAAAGATGTAAGTAACGTAGTCATCTGTATCTTTCCCATAACCAATGCGTCAACCTCGTCTAATTAAGCCCACGAACCTACCACAGCACTTGAGAAATGATCGAGCTGTGAAACATTATCTCTCTCTACATTTGTGGGTCAATTCCACTTGACTTCGCTTTCAGTAGTTGCAAGCACGTTACTGTCAGCCGCGCGTCAGAGCATCAGCCGAAAGATACCGTGACAAGCGGCAATAACGGCGAATGTCCATCGCCCCTCAGGCCTGTAACAACTACTCGAGAGGGCGATATGATCTCCAAGTCGATAATTTCTCGGAGAAATCAGACTATTTCAGTGCCCCTAATATGTGACGTACCAGCGGGAACTTGAGACTGATTGAGAGCGCTCAGTACAAGGGCCCTGACCGGAAGACTCGTGGCGTAAAGACACCTCTGCACACCATTTTTACATCAATCACTCGTGCTGCTGCAAGTTTTAGGTTTGTTCCCAAGTGGTGGGATTGATCTAAAGTGATTCACGTTATTTATCAGCAATATGGGTGGACTTCCAGCGTCTACAAACACCGTTGTTGATTCAGAGTGATATGTATGTGATGCACGATCTGAGCGCAAATTCCAATACAACCTTGTGACATTACAACAGTCAAGTTGGTCGAGCTAAGTTATGAAGAATCCACCATGCCAGTGAGATCTTCGGGAATTAAGTGACGGTCTGCGCCCGTAGAAAATCCTTCCATCCCAAGAATGAATTATCGTCGAGATTCAACATCGGTTCAAAGATGCGCAATGACTCTGGTGGTATACCAGTTTTTCTGCATAATTCCGCCGTCTGACCAAATGATCGGTCTGAGTCGGCCCTACGACCAAGCAAAAGCTCAGTCTCTCCTAGCGCTCTTGTGGATCTCAACTTCACTCCAAGATTGCCGTGGATGTCAGAATCCACGATAGCGTCAGATAGTAGTCGGTGAGCCTCAATATAGTTTTGTGCCTGCAGCTCGTTTCGACCATGGACATAGTAGATCTCGGAAGAAGAGTCCGAGGGGGTGGATACTACCGAGAGTGTCTCGAGAGCGTACTGCACGAGTGATCTACAGTGTTCGTAATTGCCTTGGATTGAGGCAACCGCCGCCTGATGTTCCATGACTATCAGCGTGAGTAAGAAGTCGCCGCAAGCAGCATCATATGCTTGGTCGAGAAAGTCCATTGCCCTGTCGAACCTCTGTTGGAGAAATGCCGCTTCGGCCATGGCTTGGAGAAATCTCCAATGATCCCATGTATTAGATGATGACATACAGAGTGATCGGACGGACTCGAGATGTGTCTCAACTTCCTCTGGTTTGCTGTGCCCATGGTACATCCTGGCCTGCCAGTGCCTCACATATGATTGCGGACCACGAAACGAATCGTTCAATGAATGAAGAAACAGATCGTCGGCACTTTTATGCGAGGTGTATACCTTAGACCAGTCAAGCGTAAAATTGATCTCGGACTTCTCCTCATCAGCGTAGTTCCAGGAAGGAGAGCATATGAAGTCTTCTAGAAGTTTCTGGGCCCGAGAAAAGAAGCCAAGGTTATTGTCTGACATGGCTGTGTTGGAGACACAGCGGGCAGCCATGATATGGTCCTCGATGTCGACAAACAAGGTAATGGCAGCTAAGCGAGCTACTCCAGCACACGCATACCCCGACAGTGAAAAATAAAGAGATCCAAGTGACTCCAGACACCACGCTTTTGAGTATTTCTCATCATATGAAGCTTGAGGCAGCGAGGGAATAATGAGAGCAAGTGAAGTGGGCCGAAGCTTGTGTTGTCTGAGACCCCAAAGAAACTGCTCACAAGCAAGCGTAGCACTTCGTGCATTGTGAGTATTGTGCGGGCCGTGTACGATATCGTGCGCGATCAGATGTTCAATATTGAGATGATCGGAGATGATTAGCTCTGCGTGTGAATCCTTTGCATCGGACATGTCCCAGAGTGAATCATAGTACGCTTTGCGAATGTCGGAAAGAAGATTAAGCTCGGCGTGGGGGAATGAGTCAAGGAGAAATAATCTGATCGGCGCAAGTGTTGACAAGAATGTACCGGAGCGATAGACGAGTGACACCCTGTACAGCGTATCCATAACCAACAATATATCAGGGACGGCTGGAAACAAACGAGAAGCGTGCTTCCGGTTGATTCCCTGGGGAAAGAAAGCAATGAGACGGAGGACATCCACAGCATCGTCACCAAGATCCTTGACTGATGGCGAGCTCAACGACAGTTGGATCGTAAATCCAAGGTTCTCCTTCTTATATCCTCGCTGGAGTAACTGACTTCGCTGTGTCTGCCATTCATCTTCGAGATCCTCCCCTGTCCATCCGCTCTCTTTCGCAGTGTGGGCGAGGATGTGAATGGACAATGGGTGGAAGTCCAGTGCGCCCAAGAGCTCATCGACAATCTCGTCTGTGATACTTCCACGAAATATTGTCCTGAAACATTCTCTTGCTGGCATCTTTTGGAGTGTCGGGACATTGAATTCCGTCCAACGGGCGTTACGGGCATTGCGGTTCGTTCGAGAAGTCAGAATAATTGTCACCCCTCGAGTATTTGCAATCTCGGATACAATGGATGATATTTGTTCCATCGCGTCTCGATTGGCCGCATCTTCGAATATTTCTGCATTATCGAGAACCATAAGCACGGGAGACGATGCCAGGTTAGACACAATTGTGTGCTTATTTTCGGAACCACGTGCCGGAAGCCCAATGGCGCAGGCGATGCGGTCAAGAAAGAAGCCTGGTGTTATCGTCAAAGGATCCATCCCCTCATAGGTTATAAAAAACCGCCTGGAATAGTGCTTCCGGATGTCCTTATCATGTATGAGAGCTTTGGCAATTGTACTCTTCCCAATCCCGCCGGGCCCGATCAGCGCGACATCTTCATCATCTAGCAGGGCACGTTTAACTCGCATGCAGAGATCATCGCGACCAAAGAACATAGCCGGAGGCGCTGGTGGAAGTTCAGGCCTAAGACTGTCAGATACGCATCATTAGCAAGAGATGTGTCAGAATAATAACATTTCCTTACCTTTTCCCCTCCCGATGCTTGAGCAAGTGGTATGTCCGTTCAGAACGAATTCCACAGACAATCATGATGTTCACGCTCGCCTGTCGTCCGATAAGTCCCAGCTGAGCGCAATATATAGCCTCCGATTGTACGTACACTGAATAATATTAGGTTGCTATCAAGTTCTCGAGTCCATTCGCTGATTTGCGTTTCGTCGAGCGTTGCACTAAGGAACCTGCGGATAGGGCCGCGCTGCATCGCCTTATCGACGCTTGAATGTAGTTCGTCAATCGAACTATTTTATTGATGAAGCCAATTTTGAAGAACTTGGTAAAGATACGCGAGACTTACGACTCAAGGGTGCGTAGAGCATCCATGAGGACCTCGCTGACGTCATCCATAGATGTGTCTTCAGTGGCCCGCGCCAACGTCGAACAGATGGCATCACAACGCCGAACGAGATTCATCAATCCATCTTTGTTTTTCATTTTTTTCTGCAACGATAATCGATTAGCAATCTTGAGAAAAGAAAGAAAGAAGGACCTGAAACAGTAGGAGGATACTGGTAACGCCTATGAGAACGTTCTTTGCTGTTTGGATAGGAATCAGTTGAGTGATTTGCTGAATGATTTGAATTGTAGCATCGAGCGTGTTCTCAACGGCCGGTCGTGGGTTGCTGGACATATTTGATACCTGGAAGTCGTTGCCCGATGCTCTACCCCGACCGTGAGCATTCTCTAAAGTTCTCTGCTATGATAGACACCTTGAGTTTCGCTCTTTCCAGGTGGCTGGCAATAGTCTCACCGAAAATGACATCTTTGTAAGGTGTGTTCGGTAGGGATGATGGAGAATCAATATTATATAATAGGACGGAGGCGCCGAGGATTCACTGATTCCATTGATCTGAGCACGTGAACTTGAATAGAAGCCTAACCTAGCAAACCTGTAATCAGCAGAACAGACCTCCTACTGTCCACTCGTCTGATCTGTTTGTCGTGCGGTGTCCAATGCCTCAGAATTTCCAGCTATTTTATCGACATGAAATGGACCAAATGCGTGGATTAGCCTCACTGGCACAACACTAGTTAATGAAGAGAACACTCAAGCCTCCGCCAGTGCAACTCTGGCTCAACGAGATGCGGCGAGTCCAGTTCCCGTGCACCATCGATTGTCCCTGATGTACACGAGTTTGTGTCTCGTGCGCGAAGGACCATCAGTAGCCATTGATTCACTCTAATATGAACCACCCCTCCCTTCATTGGACCAACTTTTTCGCACGACTCGCTACGATCCTAGTCTGTGACCTCCCACTTGTTCCAGCCAACGTCGTGAGGTCCAATCACGTGAAAACAGACTTATGAGCTGTTTGCAAGAGGGGAATGCTTAAGTAAAGTTAGAGGTTTGGAAGGTACTTACGGGACTCTCCAAAACTATTGTCGTATACAGCATCGTGGACTCAGACTTGTGTGTAGGTTACCATGTACTTCTGAAATGTGAAACGCAGCGTCAGCTTCGGAGGACGATCGTCCAGGGTTCTTGGCATCGGCCCGCTCCTAGTTTTCAGGTTAACAGTTCAATATGAAAACTGTAATTGGGTGATCCAACGTGCTCATGATCAGTATCAGGAAAATAAAATTCCCCTTCACCAAGCTTTGATACCCCAACCCATCAAAGAGAAGAACAGCGGTATCACCTCGCCACTAATAATTCCAATACCAGAGTAAACGACCACTTTAGTAAGCACTAGAAATTCATCGCGTCAGGTACAAACGAAGCAGAGCTGAAAGGAATGAGCATAAAAGAAAACACACCATCCGCATCATAATGCTTCACCTCTCTCGCCGCTCTTGTGCCGAATTCGGGGGACTTTTCGTCCTCCAAATTGACACTTACCCCTGCATTGCCGTGATTCGTGCCCTTGCACTCATTCAAATACAACCCCCGCCGTTTGATTATATGCTTCGATGACACTGAATCAACACCGCTTACTTCCAGCGCACCAGAAAGGTCAATCATGCTTGGGATGGGATGAAGGCCACTCTTTAGGGGAAGCCGACCGTAATCCGTTGCGGGGGTGTAAAAACGCCGGTGCGGAAGGTCGAAGTAAGGAGCCAATGCACGGAAAGTGGGTGGCAGAACAGCGTGCAAAAAAGATTTTGCAAGAATTCGCCAAATAAATATGATGACGATGCCTTCCATAGGTGAAACATTGCGGGGGGACGTCATGAGAACGAATAAAGCTGAGAATGCAAATGAGAACGCACCGAAGACAACTTTGGTCCCTGCCAAACTGCACCACCTTATTCGTTCTTCCCACGCCCAGACATCTCCTTGACCTCCAGGCATGATTGTTTCGAAAAATTTGTCACCCAAACCAACATAAACAGTGTGCCATCTTGCTAGATAAATTCCCAGGATTACAGACACGAACGCAATAGCATCCTCGAAGCAGGGGCAGTCATCTACCGGCTGCGGGTGATAGTGCACCAGTAACAGGCACAAGGGTAGCAGTACGAAAGGAACTACGGTGATCGTTGGTCATAAGGGACATAGAGCGAGGTTAACGAGACTCACCAGTCCACGATCCAGTCTCCAACCAACTGTCCACAAACTCATGCATGACGACATAAGCGCCCCAGATGGCGGCCCCGAGGGTAACCCCCATACCACAGTCAGTGAAGGAATGCATACCTGTGTAAACCCTGCCAAAGACGATTGTCACGGCGAATAACGTTAGAATTGCACACGAAATCCAGTATGTCGGACTGGATACAGCCGAGTGAACACTGTAGGCGGTGTGAACTTGACCGAAGATAAAGAGAGCCATGGAGACACTATTAGTCGAATGCGTTGACGGAAATCCGTATTCGAGGTGATGGGTACCAATAACTACCCAGGAAGTTGAAAATGAGCCTAAGAAAAAGACGAGATGAAGTGGAAATTACACACTTAGACGGGTCACAGGAGGTGCAAAGGGGCGAGGTGAACAGACAAGGTCTTTGATAAACGAAGAGAAGTAGACGCCAGACGCCAAAACGACCACAAGACTAAAAAAAAGTATTAGGTTGACGAGCACTGAATACTAGAACAAATACTCACCCTCTCCCAACCTCTGGGTATCCAAAGAAAAACAGGATTGGAAGCGCAATCATAAAAAACGTGTGTGTCCCAAGCGTAGAGGAGTAGAGAAAGTATTTGTCCAACCAAGGGTGGCGGAGAAGTGTCTATGGGCAAGTAAGCTAAATGCAGGATGGAATCGATGGAAGGGCACCTGTAGACGCGCTATGAGAATGCTCTCTTGTGCGATGGTCGTGACAAGATAGGTGCGGATTGCAGCTCTCCACGGGGACAGAGTGGCATTATAAACGTGGTCTGGAAGTTGTCCTGGTGTCAAATCTCCATCCGTTTCCGATAGCGAGTGGTCGGCGGTGTACTCAGAGTGATCACCTCCCGGTGTGGGCATCTGAGTCGAATTTTATGTAACGGGACGAATGAAGAAACCGTTTGGTTCAGAAATGAGAGCTGTGAAGGTTACGCTGAAGGCTGGAGACACAAACGATGTACGCTGAGGACGAGTGAGGGTCCTGCAAGCACTGGTTCGCCCGGGGCAGTATCAAAACGACGAGTTTAGTATGGCACTCTAAAAGGGGAAGTCAAAAACGTAAAGCCGGCCCGGATGGGATTTTTGCGGAAAGGCATGACTCTGCTACATGAACTCCGCTCCAACTCGAACAAGTTTATTGAATCGACGGTATATGGGTGGGAAAAAACGGTACTAGAGGGTCCTTCGCTGTGCATTCATGGTGCTGATAACCGTTTTAGAACATGTCCCGGACGCTATGTAGGACACTCGGCACTTTAATCATGATTTCACACATCTTGAGCTGCTCTGACATCACCAAGCCCTTGGATGACGTGGGGGGGAAACTTGAGGCTGTTCCTGAATCTTGTAACCTGAGTTGCTAACCAGGTATGCTTCGATCGATTGTGTGTCTAGAAATTGTCTGTTCGTCGTGTCTGGTAGACACGCACTTCCCACCCCTTGTAGGATACAGGTACGAACGGACAAGAACGTACAGAATGATGTCTGCAGGAGGGAAACATTCGTATCGGTGACCAGATCCGAGTGTACTATGTCTTTGTACAATTGTCTGGCCAACCTACAAAGATATGTCGCCCCAAGAGTGTATTTGGTCTCAAATTCTTACTAAGGCCCTTGTTCATAATATCCGTGGACTCCGGACGACGGGTGTAAGGCTGTGGTCCTGAGTAGTACTTGTATTGCATCCGAATTAGCACTGGCATCTCCAAGCGATTGCAGTGCTACTAGTATTGTTTATCATGATGTGGTTCAAAGACTTTCTTCTGGAGGCTCAGTGGAGGGAGCTGGCATATCTGATCTCGCACACTGCTTAGGTAGTCGATGGTCATAGGATTCTGGACCGGATCTGGCCGCTTGATTCGCCTCATTCAACGTCGTAACGATGGTGGCGTCTATCGCCGCCGCCGCCGTCAGGAATCCATGCTTGGCGAAAGCGATGCGGAATATTGATCATGGAAAGGTCTCAGAAATTCTCCCCGGATCAGGGAGATATTATGCCAGTGTCGCAGGAAAAGTGGTGCCAGACGTTTCTCCCCTTCCGACCCCATTACCATAGCAAGTTCACTTTGATTCATCGGCATGAACCGTGAAGAGAACCAAGTGCACCCCCTCGGGGCGGTTTCCCCATTGTTGGATAACAACTCTGACAACCGCATGGTAGAATTTCATACAGAGGTTAATTCTCGGCGTCGTCTCGGGCTTTGGACTCTTGCTCCTGTGGTGATCATTTTCTTGCTTTGTCTCTCTTTGCCTAGTGCCATGCTCTGGTATCTTTTGTCTCGTCCTCCGATATCTCCTGCAGACGAAGACACGCACCTCTTTGACGGTGCGATCATCGCGGTAGAGGGTTCAGAAAAATCCACGTCGCTCAGCACTTCCGGTCAATCTCAAGTCAGCACATTATATGGCTTGGCCTTCGCAACGGTTATAGTAAGGGCCCACCAAACCTTCTTTGAAAAGGATGGGACAATGACATATCTTCTATAGAGTCAGATCATTTCGATCACAGTGCCATTGTTAATGGGTTTACTTGCATACCGCGTTGCCGTCAAATGGCTCGATTCTCATTTGAAATTTGATAGAGAAAAGGGCTCTAAATCACTAATGTTTACACCTTTACAGTAAGTATCATCGTATACTGCATTCACGTACCATCATTCCTCATACGAGTTTAGATACGGTGTTATGTTGAAGATATACAGCTCCAGCAACTTGTTCGCGTTATTTCAATCTGGACGCTATCTGTACAGACAGAGGCGGGTCGGAGTATTGAAGTCTCCCGTTGCTTCGAGTGTCCTTACTCTTGCACTTGTCCTGTTCCTCACTCATGCGATCAGGTGAGCAATTTCATGTTCTGACACGATGTGTTATAGATGACGCATATACTGTAACAGTCTCGTTGACTTGTGGCTGCACACAGTTTCCGGAACTGTGATATACTCGTCAGTTTCGGCCGTTGACGATCTTACATCCATGCGATATGGGACAACCATCAATACAACTACATGTCCTTACCCTGGATACGTGCAACTAAGCGACACTCCTATCGACCCCCCCGCGTCTCAGCCTGGTGCTATTCCTGCAGGACAGAACTGTGCCAGTTATACAAATACCGCCGTGCAATCTTTGCCTGAGGGCCCCGGCTGGGGAAACATCCGCGATCCATCCATCCTTACAGCAAGTCTCTCAGCTTTCAACAATATCTCCAATTTCCGCAGCACCGTAATCGTCGAATCCAATGGAAACAATATGGCGGTGATCGTTCCTCCTTCAGTGAGCTCGGATAGCTTTTACAACTTTACCGCTTCAACCTATGGCGTTTCAATGTCTTGCTCATTGCCGAAATGTCAGTTGTATAGTAGCTCTCCACCGACAGGACCGGATGGAGGGCCCTTTGGTTGCACGGACTTCAAGCCCGTGTACAACGCGTCATTGTCAAATATTACATCGTTTCTTTACGACCCAGCCACCATGACCCAGGAGCCTGGCTGGTCAAATGGTACTGGCAGTAATCCATTTGGCTTCTTTATCGAGATGCCCTTCTCCAATGGCATCCCAATTCACGAAACATCGGGCACTGATGCTAGCAATGCCACAAACGGGGAACCAGGATGGTACTATGGGGTATTGTCTGGTTCGGGAGTAGTGGTTTACTTCACTCAGTGTACGGTCACGTCCTACAACGTCTTTCTTTCAAATTTCAACAACACCTATGCAATCGTCAACGCGTCCCTCACAGATTTCAATACCACGTCCGCACTCTCCTCTGGATTTATTACGTGGATGGCGTCGACGTACCTCTTACCTCAAATACAGAGTACTCTGGATTCCCAGATACAGTCAACAAGCTTCGCTGATCAACTCCAGACACAGTTGATGCTCCGGTCGCTTGCACTGAACACTGGTATCCTCGAGGACATGCCCGTTAATTCTTCTGTGACTTCAAAGTCCAGTGTTGCCTCCCGCTATCCTATCGCACCGCTAGCTACCTTCCTCGCGCTCGTTTTCCTCTACTGTATCGTCGCGCTGACTGTCGTCGTTTGGGCCTGTTTCTTCGCTGCCGATTCGGTCGTCGTTCATACGAAGAAAGGGGAGAAGATCATCAACACGATGCAGCTGGCTCAACTCCGGTTGACGGATCCGCTTGCAGTGGTCGCTGAGTGGTTCTCGAGCGACACGAAAGAGCAATATCCTGATTCCGAATGTGAATCAGGATCACTCGGGAATTGGGATTGTAAAGCAAAGGGGACACGTACACTCGAGACAGATGCACTCGATATGTTTGACGCTGATGAGCGCGGTAGTGTCGTGCCTCAGATATCGAGGGACGCTAGTGGAAACGTTCAGTTTAGTATTCAAAGGAGACACGTGACACTCGGCGTTGACGATGCCGGGGCCTAAAATGGACGCTTCTATGTATACTCACACCATTACGTACGCTTCCTTGAAGAATCCATAATACATTTGCGTGCATACATAGAACCTAAGTTACCGGAAAGTATAAAAGTATGTTGCAGGAACGAAAGTGAAATACATGTAAGAGGAATGGATGGAAAACTATGTCGCTGCAATGGGCGCCGCGAATAGGTCATCAAAAGGGCTAGGCCCTGGATGTGACGTTGCCGCTTCATGCGGATTTGTCTCACCCATTCTCTCCGCAATTTCTGTTATGAGGCCCTTCAACCGAAAATCTTCGACGGGTTTGTTCAGCACCGCTTTCCGACACGTGGGACAATTATATTCGGGCCGATGACGTCGCAATTCGGTGAGAATCTCTCGTAAGTGATTCTGCCCGTGGGGGCCGTATGCGTGCAGATTGGGCACCATTTGGACGAGGTTATGGAGTTGTCCCGCGATGGGACCACGATAGGCGTCTAAGTGGGGGTTGGCTGTCATATGTTGGGCCTGGGCTCTACTGAACCAATCGATCAAACATTCTTTGCAGAATGAATGACCACACTCCGAAAGGCTGTGAGCATATGGTCAGGGAGAGGAAGCGACGTATAAGCGAGAAGACTGACGTGTATGGAAACCACATAGTGACGGTGCACACCTCGCATGAAGTATACTCTTCTAAACCTGACAAGGCCTGGTAGAATACGCTGATCAGAATATACATCAATAGATAAGTGGCGCGGTATGCGCCTACATTTTTGCTAGAGCAATCGCGCTTTCGTTTGAATTCTTCCACCTCCCGCGATGCTAATTCAAGTTGTCGCTCAGCTCTTTTGAGCTCCTATCCCGGTCGGTCAGATACGGGTGGTCGAACAAAGGGGTTATGAAGAGATAGAGACAGACTTCTTTCAGCTTCTTGATGGTACGCTGAGCATCCTTGTCTGTTGTTCCAAATGATTGCGACTGCTTCCGAGTAGTCTGCTTCTTCTTGGAGTAACTCTCTTCGTCTGATGATAGCTCAAGGACATCACCAGAGGTGACTGGTGGCGCTGTCTTTTTCCTGACGGGACGAGACGGTGATTTCTTGGGTTTCAGGGTTCCTTTGTACTGAGGCTCGTCATCGTCGGAAGACAAAACAATAATTTCGTTACTCCTCGTTGGTGTTTTTTTTGCGTCGCCATTGCCGGATGAACCTGCACGACGGGTTGCATAGGGCTGGTTTGAGGGCTGCTGCGAGTTTTGGCGGCTAGAAGCGCGAGTGACTGGCATGATCGGTGCGATGAGCTCTGAAAGACGCGCTCGACGTTGGCGGCAAGTTGAGGAAGTCAAAATGAACACGACATCATTCGACGCATATGAGACACCACGTGACCAATATACTTTGCATCACGACCATTTTGAGATGCGCCAGTCAGTCGCGTCTCATCGCGTCTCTCAGGCACCCCAGGCCATCAATCCTGCCTCGCTACAACGTTTACTAGAAAAGAAAAAGGAATTAGAAGCAGTCGCTGCACTCGAACGCGCCAGCGCCCTCTTCGTCAGGCGCATCGAGGGCCTCGCCGATGACTGTGAGATCATGGCCGACGCGGGCCAGGGTAAGTGGGCATGAGCTGGTGAAACCCCTTCTAATCGCATTTGGTCACAGTACATGGCCAAGTGCTCGAACAATGGCCCAACATGTTCCGCATACTTGGACATTTTTGTGCGTGTACGCGACCACCACAATACATCCTGCTCATCCATGCTTCCAGTGGCGAATCGGCAGCAGTGCGCGGAGTCAGACGCGTCTCTGGAAGCTCTCGAGTCGGCGCCAGGAGAGCGCTTAGTCCGCATTCCTTTGGACGAGGTCAAAGTTGGGACCTCATGAATCAGTCGTTCCCATCGGCCAATACATTCATTATCTCGTCAGATCCCTGTCTGTAACACCACATCACGCGCATATATTTTGTTTCTTCCGAGATTTTATTGATCAGCCCTTGTCTGAAATGGGATATCATGAAATCGATCTCATTTCGCTCGCACTGAGCCGCATGGTAGTGAAATCCAACATATCCTGATCCTCGCCGAATGATCAGATCGTATATCTTGCAACGATTCCATGAGCGTTCAGTTCGACTAGAAAACAAGATCCTACTCACTACTTGGTCTGATCATGCTGTAGCGACACGCCATTCGCAGCCTTGCATTTCTTGGTATGCCTCCGAGCAACGTCTGCGCGCGAATACACTTTACTGCAAAACGCACAGCTCGTGCCTGCGCGCAGATGCCGCGAGACTACATGTCGTGCCAAACTCCCTTTGTTCATCGTGTCCGTACACCCTAACCATAGGCACGCTCGCTGGGATTTCTCGTGCCCGACAACATGATGGACATGGCTGAGGTGATGGCTCACCCAAATCCTGTCTCCAAGGACCTCCATATTGCACGTCCCGCCTTCGTCCGTCCATTCACAGACAAAAGTGTCCACGTCGTCCTCGCCGCCAGCGATCGGTGGGTGGGCCGGGCCCATGGCCACGTCACTACCTACGAACGTTAACGCACGAGGCGGTATGCGCGTGGGTTCACTTGCTTCCCGCGAGTGGCCTTGGCGAGGCGAATCGGTTCGCGGCTCGAATGCGGTGAGGAGTGTGTCTTCCCAGGCTTGCTGAGACGTTGGGAGTCCCGCGGTGTCATGGCTTGGTCCGTCGATGATGCCAAGACGGATCAAGTTGCCATTCGGGCCGACTCCGAATGGTGACCCTGAGGACAAACTATCGGGACGGACCATTCGATCGAACAAATGACCGGGGTGCGCGTGCGAGGCATGGCTGGCAAGTGCTGAGAAGGGCCCCGTAGCAATAGCACTGTCGGTTACAGTGTGCAGCTGCGCATGGTGAGGTGGTCGTCTAACGCTTGCTTAGAAAAATGGCATGAAACAAAAGAGAATGCTCACAGCATGGTAGAGGTTGCACCATCACTGGCATACGGTGGCATATATCCGCCTCCAGCGTATGGTCGGCGTGCATACAAGATACTGCGACGTGAACACGAACATGTTAGCTCTCGAAAACAAGTGTGTCGATCATTCGAACCTCTCCATGTCCACCGGCCGGTTGTTCGACGACGCTTGCGGCACAGCCCAATACGGGGCTACACCCAGTGGGTCAGAATGTTCGGATAGGCCCCTATCACCAAAGTTCAATGAAGTATACCGTACGTATGTGGATAGTTGACAC
>JBBPUM010000017.1:0-71556 GCA_038094695.1 Chiua aff. virens
AAGTCTTACCTCAAGTCGCCTAGCTCCATAGTTACTGTGAGTTTCCCACAGTACATCCTTCTTACGAAGAGACCTCTGCACCCAGACCTAATAGGCTGGTGATAAACGAGAACGGGCACTCTCGTTACAGCTTGATGGCAGACTTGCTGCACTTGCACTGTCTGCCAGGCTCGAATCAAGTCCTGCCTTGCCATCCGAGTCAATTGGGAAGTCGAAGCCAAGACTGCCCACAGCTAGTAGTGGCAAATGTCGGGCCAACTCAGACCAACCATCTGTATTACCGTTGATGAAGAAAGCCTGCAATGACCAACTCACGGCACAACTTGACACCAACATCGTGTGTTTCTTCTGTGTTGGTGGTATCCCACCCTTCAAGGCCAATCTCCCAGAGTGGAAGGCAATTTGGACACATGCTGTGCCTACATATACACCAGCCTCGAGATCTAAACTGGAGGAGTATCAGATTCCATCAGAAGCTGCACATGCACGCATGCTAAACCTCAACCATCTGAAAACATGCTCCAACCTCAGCATTACCTTTGATGGCCAAACCACACGGTATCCAGAGTCTGTGTACACCATTCACATTATCACCCCAGAGCGACTTGTTTTCCTTTTTGATGGGAATGAGGCATTGGATGAGTCTCATACTGCTGATCATCTTTTCAAAATGCTTGATGAGGCGAGTCTGGACTACTATACCTGCTAATTCAAGCCTTGATACTGATATTTCTGCAGATTATGGTTCAAGTTGGACCTAAACATTTTGCTGGAATATGTTCAGATGATACAGGAAACACACAACTTGCCCGTCAAAAGGTTCAAGAGAAATACCCATGGATTCTAAATATTTCTGATTCATGTCACCAAATGAACCTCTTAGTAAAGGATATTTGTCTGATCCCATATTTTAGTGATGTAGGCACTCACATAGATCATACTGTGACATCAGCAAAATGACAAGGGTCTTAAGTGCCTTGTATGTACTTACTGTGTCCTTACTCAAACTTAAATTATTTATTTAATTTACTCAAGAACAACAATGACAGAGTAAATTACATAAGCAAATTTAAGTCAGATACAAAGTGCAAGCAAGTGTATATTTACAATGAAGTACTATTAAGTGTTGCTACTAGCATGACAATACACCCAAGTACACTAAGTATGAAAAGGGGAATGAATGTCACATGATGAGAATTAATGAGTACAGACAATTAGCAAAGAAAAATGGCCGGCAAGGAAAAATGATTGGCAAGGGAAAAGTGAATGTGGGACTAATCTTGACACTATTCATAGTCATTCTGATAGTAGGAAGGATGTCACATGGACGAGAATTAACAAGCACAGGTAATTAGTGAAGCAAAAGGACTGATAGTAAGGAAAAAGATCAGCATGCCAGTGGGTGCTGATCTTGACACTATTCATAGCCATTCTGATAGTAGGTGATGCAGGCGATGGTATTAGGAGAATGCTGACAATGCTGGGGATAGTGATGGTAAGCATTGTGGTGAGGAGGTATTGGGAGCAAATCTTACCATAGGGAGTATTCATGGCCTCTGATATGCATGTAGCATACAAGGCAGGTGTAGGTTACATCGAGGACTAAGTGGACGACACTAGGTGGTGATGGTGAGCACAATGATCACAGGGATGAAATATATCAGGAATGAGGATACCATCTGAACAAATTTCATAGTTGTTGAGATTGTTACCAACTTGAAGGTCAATGATATGTAAACACTTGGGATGAGCTTTGGACGATCCAACGACGGGGGTGGTGAGGTAAGATGCGAACAGACCTAGGCAAGGTGGGTGGGTCAGGGACAACTTGAATGTCAATGACAGGAATGCTGAAACTGACCTTTGCCTTATAAGGATGTGAGAAGAACCCCATGCGGTTGTCATATCAATCCATCCATGTAAACTTGAGATGAGGCGTAGGGTGGTGAGATAAAAACACACCTGGGTAGAGGGAATGGGAACTTCGGCCCCAATGATGGTTCATTACACATTGTGTCACAAACCCTAAGGCCACTCAGAACGACAACCATGCCATCTAGTGAAGGTTACACAATTCTGCCTCCCATGACACTGGACTCAGATCCCAGGCCTTTCGTCACATAGTCTGCTCCAGTTCAAGTTGGGATGTACATGGCATGGACACAACAAGGAAGAGGGGGCAGAGTGGGCAATGGGCATGTGAATGTGCGACACATGCACGCAGGAAATGCTTGTGGATGAGGGGCATGCACTGGACAGGGAACAATGTAAAGTTTGTATGTACTATTGACACAAGTGATATGCAGTGAGAAATTTGACTAGGTACTAGTCCAAGGGGAACTCACCTTGGGCCTCACTTGTTGTGGCGACATCAAACTGGTGCCATCATGTCTGCTGCATCCATTGTATTCCATCAATCATTTCAGTTAGGATGTACACAGCTCTAGGGAGAGGTGGATGCATGTGCACATGCAGCATGCACACATACTAGGACATGATAGTGCACTTGAGGGTGTATGCTCAATAGAAAAAACCCCCAAGTTTGTATGCACTATTGAGACAACATGATACTATGCAGTGAAGAACTTCTCTGGGTAGTTCAAGGAAACCTACCTCGCTGGCCTCAACTGTTATCGTTACCAGATTGGTGCCTCACTTGTTGTGGCAACATCAAACCAGTGCCATTGTGTCTGCTGCATCCATTGCATTCCATCAATCATTTCGGTTAGGATGTACACAGCTCAAGGGAGAGGCAGATGTGTGTGTGTGTGCAGCGTGCACACACAGGACATGATAGTGCACTTGAGGGTGTACACTCAATAGAAAAAACCCCAAGTTTGTATGTGCTATTGAGACAACATGATATGTGGTGAAGAACTTCTCTAGGTAGTTCAAGGAGAGCCTACCTCGCTGGCCTCAACCATTATTGTTACTGGGTTGGAATCATCATGTCCACCATGACCATTGACAATACAAGTTAGTATACCTCCTGTTGGATCAGGTATAACCGGTATGTGGGAGACTATCTCTGATACAGTGCGGCTTGATCCTGAACCTGAGGGCATCTGTGTGGAATTCATTGAGATCAACTCATCAATAGAACTACAACCTAAATGAAACACGCACTCTATTTCCAATGACCAATGGGCCTGGTCAATACCACCAGGAAATCTTGAGGTAAAGAGAGTAGAAACAAAGGTAGATGTATTGGCTGAAAACCATTGTATGGAATTCATTGAGATTGACCCATTGAGAGAGCCACAACATAGATGAATGACGCACCAGCTATTTCCAATCTGCCAGTGAATGCTGGCCTGGCTGATGTTGAACGAAGAAGTATTAATAGCAAGCTGCCAGGGAACGCTGAGGCAAACAGATGGAAATGGGGTGACAGTGAAAGTTTGGACTGGGAAATGTGTCTTTGGAATTCATTGAGATTGATATCGAGAGAACTGCAACCTAAAACAAAACACATACCACTATAGCTGTCAATCTGGACACCAGCCTGGTCAATGTTGAATGCAGAAGTGAGTTGGCCAGAGAGGAGTTCGCCTGGAATTCATGGATACTATCAAGACTGATTCACTTTTGGATGCTCATGGGAGAGGTGGAGGCTAGATTCAAAGCATACATTAGCTCTGTACTCTGCTGAGCTGTGACCCAAAATGAAAGATGTACCATAGGCTTCCAATCTGGACACCAGCCTGGCTGATGTTGAATACAGATGTGAGTTAAGCCTAGAGAAGCATTTCCCTGGAGTCAATTGAGTTCGATATCAACTTGAAGAGAGCAGCTGCAACCTAGAATGAAAGATGTACCATAGGTTTCCAATCTGGACACCGGCCTGGTCAACACTGAACACAGAAGTAAGTTGAGCCTGGGGAGCATTTCCCTGGGGTCCATTGAGTTCAGTATTGAGAGAGTTGCAAGCTAGAATGAAAGACGTACCATAAGTTTCCAATCTGGACACTGGCCTGGCCAGCACTGAACACAGAGGTGAGTTGGGCCTGGGGGAGCAAGTTCATTTAGTCCGGTATCAAAAGAGCTGCGACGTAGAACAAAATACATACCACAGGTTTCCAATCTGGACACTGGCCTGGCCAACACTGAACATAGAAACGAGTTGGGCCTGGGGCAGTGTTTCCCTGGAGTCCATTGAGTTCGATATCAAGAGAGCTGCGAGCTAGAACAAAAGACATACCACAGGTTTCCAATCTGGACACCAGCCTGGCCAACACTGAACACAGAAGTGAGTTGGGCCTGGGGGAGCATTTCCCTGGAGTCCATTGAGTTTGGTATTGAGAGAGCTGCGAGCTGGAACAAAAGACATACCATAGGTTTCCAATCTGAACACTGGGCTGGCCAACACTGAACACAGGTGAGTTGGACCTCAAGTTTCCGATCTGGACACTGGCCTAGCCAACACTGAATGCAGAAACGAGTTGGGCCTGCCAGTGGAGGAATGTTTCCCTGGAGTCCATTGAGTTCGATGTTGAGAGAGTTGCGAGCTAGGATGAAAGACATACCATGGGTTTCCAATCTGGACACTGGCCTGGCCAGCACTGAATGCAAAAGTGAATTGGGCCTGGGAGAGCGTTTCCTTGGAGTCCAATGAGTTCAATATTGAGAGAGCTGTGGCCTAGAACAAAAGACATACCATAGGTTTTCAATCAGAACACCAGCCTGGCCAGCACTGAATGCAGAAGTGAGTTAGGCCTGGAGGAGCATTTCCCTGGAGTCCATTGAGTTCGATATCGAGAGAGCTGTGGCTTAGAACAAAAGACATACCATAGGTTTCCAATCTGGACATCGGCCTGGCCAACACTGAATGCAGAAGTGAGTTGGGCCTGGAGGAGCGTTTCCCTGGAGTCCAGTGAGTTCGATGTCGAGAGAGCTGTGGCTTAGAATGAAAGACATACCATAGGTTTCCAATCTGGACACCGGCCTGGCCAACACTGAATGTAGAAGTGAGTTGGGCCTGGAGGAGTGTTTCCCTGGAGTCCATTGAGTTCGAATCAAAAGAGCTGCGACCTACAATGAGAGACGTACCATGGGTTTCCAATCTGGACACCGGCCTGGTTGACGTTGAATGCAGATGTGAGTTGGGCTTGGAAAAGCATTTCTTACAATTCACCATCCCTGTGGGTGGCGAGGAATGAGGGGTTACATGGTGTATTTGCAGATTCAGGGCTGTGTATTGGACATTGTACTTGAGGATGTAGTGGTGTTCTGAGACAGACTGGGCTGCCAGCACAGACACACTGTAGGGTTGTGGCAAGGGAGGAAGGAAAGAGGTATAGGCAGAAAAGTACAAGGGACAAAAGGAGATGGAGAGACGAAGGGAGGGGGCAAGACTAAGAGGTCTGTGATATCCAATTAGTCAACCAGCAAAATCAAACGCGTGATGATCTACGTATTTGTTCACATAGAACATGCCAAATGCATCCTATGCATCACAAGGTTTGACTTCAGGAGGCACTGGTCGATGGCCGTAGATGGGAATCAGGTGGGTGGTATGGTATATGGTGTCAAGGTGGATAACAGCAATGTAGGGCAAACGGTTAGGGAGAGAAGCTGGGTGAACTCTCCACATACCAGTGTTTTTATTAGGACTGTTATCGAGTCTTTCAAACCAGCGTACAACTGGACAAGGGTAAGTAACTCCATCAGACCTAAAGAAAAAAAAAGCCAGGACTCATGCTATATCAAAGTCCTGTATGCCATTGTTTGCGGAGTTACCCCCAGTGTGAATGAAAACACAGTCATGGTGAGGTCCTTCCCCCCTCCAATTTGGTGTCAAATGTATGTACTCTCGTTGCATGCCGTGGATCCCAGATATGTTGCTTGGGGCATAGAATCTAGAAGAGGCGGAATTGAAAGTGTATATCTGCCCTTCAAATTGAGGGTACTCCACTGTTGGTACAAAATGGGAATCATGGGGATCATCTGGATGGAGTTGTTTGAATAAGAATCAACGGACAAGGACAACAAGATTTCTGATGTTGAGTTCAGCCCCCAGACCAACAAGATCCTTAGGTCTTCTTCATTCTGGAACCCAGCATTGGATCAGATGCCATATTGCAAAAAAACAAGGTCAGACTTACAGGGTGTCTGTGCAAGCTGAACTTGAGTAGCTAGACTCATAGGACCATTATCAGCTTCACATGCATCATGATCTCCCTGGATGCCATGCCTTTGGACTGTAGGATTGGTATCATTCAGGGCGTTATTGTCATCCTCTGTGCATTGAGGGAAGGCTTGTGCTGTGATGAGATGATTAAGATATGATAGTCACATACTGTACAAATATGTACCTATAAGATTCAATCTTGGTCCTAGTTGCAAATATGAGCCTTCAAGCATACCTTGCTGCATGAAATCAATGCATGATGCAGCAAGCTTGTCAAGGCATTGGTTTGTTAGCAGCATTTGGCCCAGGGCATTGAACTTATTGGAACAACGCCATGGCTCTTTGACAGCCTTGATATGCTTGCACTCAGTAATTGATGAACAGAGACCATTTGGTGCGCCAAATTGACATATAAGTTCTGGATAGTGTTTGGTGGCATGTTGATGTGGAAGTGAGAATGAGCCCATGACAGCATAATCATCAATCCTGAATATCTCCCAATACTGATGGAACCGCCATAATGCATCCTCTATGTCTTGCACATGGTTGTCTGAGATGACATGCTGATGACACAGATAGCAGAATTCTAGGAATGTGCATAATGCATGAACCATGTCTTGTGGGACAAACTCTTCAATTGCAGGAATATAGACCTATATAGTAGTAAGGGTGTTTATATATACCATAATACCATGTCTGGACGACCTCTTACCTTCATTAACACTTTTAAGTCATCACCTGTCCACTGCTTGAACCCGTGTCCTTGAGGGAAACGTTGCAGACCCAAAAACAGTGCAACCACAGCAATCCTAAAATTCATGACTAAGAAATGCATATCGAATAAATAGGACTTACTATCTCCTGTCAATCTTGTCAAGTATTCACAATGCCTCTCTTTGTGGGGTATATTGACGCTTGATGTAAGCTACTACCCAGTTGACAAGATGATCTTTAAAGCAACCCTTAACTGGTGTAACAGGTCAGGCGCAAGTAGTAGATGGATGTTGGCACAAGGGAAATCATTCATGAATGGCTAATAGAAGGTAAGATGAGCGAGAGCTGACAAAATTCAAAACAGAATTACCATATAATCACTGGCAATCCCATATTTATCCCAGAGTACTTCCGGGAGTACCCTTGCTAGAAGGTCGTGGTCAGATTCACGAGTGCGATTGAGCACAAAACCATCTTGATCAAGATTCTTTGAGGGTGCTCGACAGCTAATTAATTCAGTGTCATTTATATATCAAAATAGAGTTGATATGGATGCATACCATGCACACCAACCACATACAATATAGGCAAGCAGGACCTCTTCTTCATAATCAGCAATATAGGGGCCTAACCCATAGATGACACGTCGATAGTGACCATCACCAAATAGAACCACCTCAGGCATTTCCATACCTGGTTTGAGAGACTGCAAGATGAATGAAAGACTGGAATGAAACAGTTGTCGATGGAAACTGCGAAATGCTGCATTGGATTGATGCTCTTTGTTGGCTTCATCATGAAGTCAGATCATCACTTTTCTCTCAAGTAAAAAATCCTACTCACTCTTGGGAATAGCAAGGAATCCAATCAGGACAACTTGAACTGCATCTCAGTGTGCTTGTTGGACATTGTTGCGAACATTCCTGATAGAAAGATACAGAGGATAGAATTCATTGTTCCCTGTACCCACCGACACGGTTGTTTTGTCACTCCCAAGAATCAATGGGATGAAAGTACTCCCATGGCTCCTGGGATCTTTGGAGATCTTATCCTGCAACCAAATGAATCAGTTGCACCAAGTTATATAAGTCAAATACTTACTGCTTGTTGCCATGCCCAGTTGCCTAACATGAAGTCCCTGAATTGTCAGACATCATTTTCAGTCACAAACTCACGATACGGCCATAACTCCATTTTCTTGGCAAAGTCTGGATTGCCAAGAAGCTGGTGTGTAACCTTGCAGGGGTCCCGGTACCAAACCTCATAATGCTGCTTCATCCATGCTGGTGGGTTTGGAACATCAGGGATATTGCTGGTGTATTCAGAAGTGAACTTTTGCCACGAGATGTCACTGAGAGGTGTCTTGTCAATTGTGTGGTGCAAGTGACAATGATTTCTGAATGGTGGGTGGTCATCATGGTTTTGAAGAGTGGCTGCCCAGAGGTAGAATAAGAGGTCCATGTCCATTGCTGACATTTGGTTCTGTCTGAATAAAAAATTGGCAACCTCAAACTGGGTGTGGTCTGCATACAGCGTCCAATCATCGGGATCACACACTTTCGGTTCAGGTTGAGAACCAGGGGGGAGGAAATGGCCATCTGCATTACAAGGTAGAGCTGGAAAACTTAATTGATACAGTAACACATCCATTGTAATATATGGGACTCACCATTCATTGCTGGGTGATAGTTATGGTAGAACTTGTGACCCAGGCCATAGAATTGTGCATCCGGTCCAGTATTGTGGTCACCAGCGCGCACCAAGGGATTGTCTTCATCATCAAAGTATTCTCTATCCCACCTGGGCCCATTGTCGTCAAACTGCTGGCCCTCCTCCCAATCGTCCTTGTCATTGAATGGCCCATCTTGCTTATTATCATTACACTCCTGGTCCAAATCTGTATTGCTGTTGGCACCATCATCAGAAGTAGGTCCTTGTCCAAAATCCATTTGTTCAGCACTTCCATTGGGCTTGTATGAGTGATGTGTTGGAGAGGATGGCAGAATGGGAATATGGTGGGTCCAAAAATGCTTCATCCATCCCCCAATTGACTTGAAAAAGCGACTACAACTTGGGTGAGTGCATTGGTACTGAAGCTCACTGTACTGTGGGTGCATCCCAGCTAAATTTGCAACTTTGATATGATGCCAGAGCATGAAATGAGAAAAGAGGTGTTGGATACCCTGAGGCGGAAATGTGTAATGAGTAATATGATTTGTTTGCAATTAGGATGAGGAAACATACAAATAGGTTGAATTTCGGTCGACCAGATTGCTGGTGACTTAGTGTTAGCTCGACTTTAAAATTTTCTCTCACCCTCCATCTCATCCTCTCATTGCTACTCCTCAATGGCTGATACAGGCTATCATACAGCTACCACAGCTACTCATCCTTCTTCTCCACGGTGTACTCAACTGTCTAATGTAAACAAGAATCCAGCAGCTATTCTGAAACAAGGAAAGAAGAGACATACCAAGGCTGAGAAGGCAGCTGATGACCAGCGGCTGAAGGAAGCTCAAGCTGCCCAGAATATGGCAGCCCAAGAAAGTGTCGAGTACTTGATGGAGATGGACTTGCTCACAGAAAAGAATGAGATGAAGGCTCAGGGTTTCAGAGCTGAGCCTGTCTGTCCATGCTCCCAGATGGATGGTGGTGGCAATGCTATGTCACTTTCAAGACATGATTGTGATCAGAGCAAGGGTGAAAATAATAGTGAGAACTTACCAATGTTTCACATCTCAGGCTTATCGATTTTTAGTCATGATGCCAGACACTGTGACCGGTGAAGATGAGGCGGACGGCAGCAGCCCAGATATTGTTGCCCATCAAGTCAAGCAGAAGTCCACTAGGCCATCACTTAAAGAGACCCTACGAGAGATTAAGATGAAAGGACATGAGGCGAAACCAAGTAAGTCTCATGTTTGCGGCACTATCCAACTTGTCTGTTATCTGACTCATCTGATCACAGCCAATTCAGAAGCCACCAATTCCAAGGGGTAAGTATTCCTTTTTCATCAATGTTGCTGCTACTGACCAAAGCCACTCTATTTTTTCTTGATATTGCAATCACCACCAAAATTAGGTTACTTGAAGGGTATGTGAGGTCTTTTTATTTCTCTCTTTGGTTCTGATCAGATGTATTCTGTGTTTGCTGCCAGGACCTCTGCCCCGCGTTCTGGCCATGTATTAAAATGGCTCACACAGGTTGCGGATGCAAGGGAAGTGTGTGATCCTACAGAACTCAAAGATTCAACAACCTTCGACACTTCCAGTTTCTCTTGTCTCATGCCTCTGTCTTCAGTGACCTCGGTCTCTCAGCACCATTCCAATGCCGCAGCAGTGTCAACAGCCTTTGAGGATGAACAAGATGAGATTTTCAGTGATTCTGTCGATCCAGCCAATGAGAAAGTGGCTGCCATAGCTACTTTCAAGCATTGCTCAAACATGGTAGTAAGTCTGTTCTATTCTGTGATAGTTCCTATCTTACTGTATAATCAGACAATTCGACCTGAACTCAATGACGGGGCATGCTTGGAGCCTCCATTGCCACAACATCACATCGCATCTGTCAAGCATAAGGCCTCTGACATTCAGTCTGGTGACGAGCTGGATGAGGACTTGATGTATTCAGCAGCCCCCTTCACCTCGGTGCAACCGTTGTCACACATGAAATGTATAGCTTCTAGGGCTGTTATTGTCTCTGACAGTGAGCCTGATGAGGATGTACTGGGTCTCAAGCCCCCGTTCACGCAGGTTCCCTTGTCACAACCCCAACTTAGGTGTATTACTAGTACTTCAGCATGCAGTGTAGCTGAGGCCGATCCTATCTCTGGAAGTGAACCCAGAGAGTGTGACTTTGAGAATGGGAGCACACAGAAACTTGATGTAACAATGATGTTGAGGACCATGAAGCCCAGGATCAGGACTCAGGGCCTGCGTATGACTGGTTCTGTATGTCCCATCAATTGCTGTATCAGAGGCTGGTGTACTAATTGGTAATTACTTCATTAGACAACTGTTGGTATTGTCACTTCTGATACTCAGGTAGCCACAATGTTGTCAAATAACTTGAAGAAAGCCAAAATCATGAAAGAAGGTAACTACAAACTACTTGTTTCAGGCACTTTAGTTGACATAGACAGACATTCCTAATTTATTAAAGCCGAAGTCAAGAAAGAAGGTAACCAAGCACCATTTCAGACATTATCACTTACCTACATGCTTGCAGTGGATGCAGACAATCTAACTGTCAATAGTGGCAAGAAATGAAAGGTTTATAGCATGAAACATTTACCAGTACCAAGTGATCAGTGCTGGTCCCACAATGTTATTGGTATCCTGACACTCTGGTGTGGAACCCAGCCGAACGTTTGGCTTATACCAGATCAAGACTTTGTGAAAGCACTGAAGACTGTTTTCAAGACCGTGTATCCCAATGTCAATCACCAGGTCACCATCTATGATCCTGTTCATGTGGTCATAAGTAATCTAGCTTGACGTGCCAATGGCCTATCTACTGCAAATCTACTGACTTTTTCAAAGGCTTAGCAGTGTATTTCAGAGTGGCAGAGTGGCATTGGATCAGTGGCAATTGCGCTGATGGTGAGCTACTTTGCTTATCAGCCAGATGATAAGAACATCCCAGAGGAGGCCAAACATCTTCTTTGTAAATTTCATTTCCTGTATGAAGATCCATTGATGAAAGGGCCGCTGAAGCCTGAGGACTGTTTCAAGTCCCCGTTTCTCTATGAACTTCTTGCCACAACATACCTCTCTGACATTAGTGGATATTTTCCTGTCGAAGGCTGATATTTGAAAGAATGTGCTTTGGGCAAAGACAGTTCTGGCATAATTGCTCTTGCTTGTGTAGTGGTTGGCCTCTTTTTTGCTTTGTCATTGTAGTTCTGAGTTTCTGACTATAATTTAGCTTGAACATGCTGTGAACTTCATCTGTGATGGTATGGTTGTCATCGAGAAGGTCCTCAAAGATATGCTTGAGTCGAATGATGGGAAAATGAAGATAACATTGCTGAAGACACTCAACAAGGCCATGGGTCGTGAATTGACTGTGCAGTACCAGTTTCCAGCTCAGCATTGGAATAAAGAGATGTTGGGATATGCTAAGTCATTGAACAATAAAGATCCTGCTCTTCTGTGCCATATATTCAAGCAAGCACAGATCTGACAAAATCAGAAGCTTGGGAACACTGACCATGCTGATGGGACAGAGATGGACATGGAGGACATTGATCCACATGCTTGCCTTTGTATCTATGTTTTCTTTGGCTCTGACAGTACACCAGCATCTAATCAAATTTTACAGGAAGTGAAATTCCCTCTGGCGACATTCAAGTTCTGTGTCCACATTGGTTAATGTCTTTTATTGTACACTGACTCGTTTTTCTTCCCACCTTAGCTGTGCTTTTTAGTCTCCCAAAGTTTAGTCTCTTTGCTTTTGTTGCTGCTTCCGAGTCCTATTACCATTTTAATCCCTTGTTTCGTCAAGCTCAAGGTGATGGTAGCCCTGGGCTTGTCATACCAGTCCATTTGTCTTTGCATTCTTTTACTAATTGTTTGTGCTTTTTCTGCACTTATTTTCTGTGCTTTTGGCATGCTTCTCACTTTAATCCTTTACTATTTGCCTGCACTTTTTACTATTTTTTGGCATACTTCTCATTTCCACCCTTTTTCAACTTTTCTTAATCTATGCTTGTCTGGACTTTTCAGCAATGGAATTAATGCTGCTTCACATTTTCCAAGTCAAATAAGTTTGATCCAAGCCTGATTTAAGTGTGATTTAAGAAATGGGTTTGCATTGGCCATGCTTATTTCAAGCTGTTCTTAATTGTGACTTGACAAATCAAATAAGTCATTTAAGTTGGAGTACATGTACTAGTAAGACACATGTCATTTTGCTGATGGACTTCTCGTGGCTGACAACCTTATGTGACAGGTTATTGGAGCAATCCAACATGTGACCAAATTCTTCTACAAGTCAACATGCAAAGCTGAAGGCTGCCCAAAAGAAGCACCACATTTTGAAAGGACTGGTATCCATTGGAAATACATGCTTTGGAACATTGTACTTCTCAGGGGTGTCTGTACAGCGCAATCTTCCTGCAATCTGTGAACTTTGTGAGAGTAAGACTATAGTTATACCAGTATGATTCCAAATCATTGCATGGCTTCGAGACCACTGATCTGGTTATTTTACTAGAATGTACATGAATCATTCACCTCTGAAACCACTCAGACACTTGAATTCCAGCTTCAGCTCAGGCAGCTCCTAGCAGTTACAGGACCACCTGCTAAGGTGACAAAATGCTTAGAGTCAGCATTCACAAATGCAGCAGACATCTACATTTTCTAGTTGGCAGTACAGGCAGCATTTGCTGAACTCTGCAAGAATAATTTAATGCAACTCCCTGATACTGTTATTGAGCAGATCTGACAACTTTGCAACTACCACTTCAATCAGATGATCAATGACAGCCCTTCGGATATTTTTATCACAGCTTTTTTACTTGTTCCAAGTGTGTCGTTGTCCTCCAGAAATAGTTGGAATGGCATTGACTTCAAAACTTAGGTAACTGTGACTTGGGGATTCTCAAACATGCTAATCCTTTCAAAATTGGAAGTATCCGAATTCAACATTCAGCTACTGATGGAGAACCTTCTGCTTCCCATATAGACCCTGCAAATGGTGTCCTGAAAAGAATAGGAAGTTTCCTTGTACAACAACTCCGTGTCAAGTATGAACAGAAAGGTGAAAAGATATATGACCTGGACAAGCAAGATGTAGTCCCTCAGTTCACAGAACAATTTGTTGCATACACAAGAGGAGCATGGCCATTCAACAGGAAGTTCACAGCAGGCTCCGACATTATGGCATATTGGTGGGATTTCCTAGATCATGAAAATGGAGATGTTCTTGCAGTACTGTGATATTTCTATTGCTCCAAGTTTTCATATGAAATTCAAGTCATACTTGCCAGTTCCTTGCAACAAAGCTATTTGCTATTACTGTGAATTCCATGGCAGATGAATGGACAGCCTCGACAATGACATGGCTTAACTTGGCTCTTCGAAGCAGCCAGAAGAGCTCAACATTGATCAACCAGGTACAAGTGTGACAGTCCATTCTCATGGAACAAGAGTTGTGAGACCATAAAAGTGTAGGTCATTTAATCATAGACTTATTTACTCTAAGTTTTGCTTGTGTTTATTATGCTTACAGACCGGAGTGCACAGAAAACCTATACTCAAGTTTCGGGATCTACTAGTACATCATAATGGCAATCACAATGACTTGGATACCAGCGGTGTTACCTCTAGGTCTTCAGAAGACTTGGTATTGGACTCTGAACTTCAAGCTGGAGACTCGGACATGGCTAAGACCACTGCAGATGCAGTTGCTGATAGTTGGTTGGACAGTAGTAATGTGGCAGTCAAGAGTGACCCACATTTCCTGGCATGCAGTGGTTGCTCTCTTGTTGGTGAGGAACAGGCAAAGCTTGATGTTCCCTGCTTACTAGACTTATTGTCAGACAAACCATTGGAGCTTACTAGTAGCACAGACAGTACTGATAGTGAACAGGCCCACAAGTCATTTAGCCAGCTGGTTGCTGCACCTGTCGACTGGTCATTTAGGTTCCCACAGTAGCTAAATAGGGGGTGTTAAAAACTAGTTTTTAACTTGTGTCAAAAACTCATGGATTGAGTTTTTCACACAGCCCTAATCTGAGTACAGAGGGGAAGGGTTATTCCAGTGGCTGTACCATATTTTAAACTCAGCCCAACCTTAAACAATCTCTTGCTCAGATGGCTGAGAAAACAAGCACAGCCATAGGGGCTTGGGGATCATCAAAAAAACCATAAAGTTGATAGAATGAAATTAGAGTTACATTTATTTTATCAGATGTAGTAGTTTTTGTCATACTGCTGTCACTACTTCTAGGTTACTGTCAATTACTGATGCACATACTTGGATAGTAACTAGAGATCTGCATGTAACCTGCAGGCTGCATGGTTCATGGTTCAGGGTGTCTGTGGGTGTGGGTTGCTAGGACAACCCCTCAACTAGGGTTTGTACCCATGGGTGACCCACAGGCATATTGCCTAAAATGGGTAATTATGACTCATGACTTGCAACAAGATGCAATGAGACTACAATATAACATGACAACTATTGACATTGTCACATCCCCTCCAATTTCCCTTCTTCTCCTCTTTCTCTCTCTCTCTCTGAAACAAGCCTAAAATAAGGGACTTGTTAAAGTAGTGGAAGTGTAGGGTTGTGACTTAAGATCTGTCATATACTGTTTCTCCCAACTCCTGACTTACTCCAATATCTCCACACAACTCTGAGTCCTAGATTCTCTGTACAACTCCATGATCTCTGCTTGCTCCAATGTTACTCTGATGTTTTCTCCATTTGTACTAGTTCTGATTTGTAAGTACTCTGATACCTGTGTTCACTTAGAAGCACAGCTTTGGCATTCATACATATCTGATTCCCTCCAGTTACTTATTCTCCATCTTACTCAGTAAAACAAGCTGACTAATAGGATCATCTGGAGGATCATTAAAGGTTAAGCAACTTCCTTAGTATGATAATCCAAGGGGCATGAGCATAAGGTGAATAGAGGTTGGTGAGATAAAGACCAAGGATAGTCATCAAGCTCAAGAGTAAATGGTCACAGAGGAGATCACAAGAGAGAGGGTGAAAACTTCAAGAGAACTTTACTGAAGTCTCTGGAGGTGGCATTGTACCTTTATATACTAACTTACTATTTGTACATGTTTGTAGCTATTTCTAAATAGGGAATCATACAATAATAAGGAGAAATTTAATGATTGGAGGATAAGGAATGGCAGTGTGCAATGCATCAAGCATGGGGCCTTTATCAGAGATAAGGCATAGCCTTGATATTGGAAATGAAAGATAGAAGTATAAATGTGGCAGCCAATTGGAAGAGGTTCTGAGTATAGCTTTGACATGAGGTGTTACACATGTTAGGTCATGTGATCAGAGAAAGTAAAGATTAAGTTAGAAAACATAAGGTAAAAGTTTGGAGTGACTGTCAGAGTTAGGGGTAAAAGTTGAAATCATAACACTCAGTCTTACTCAGCTCTTACATAGCTTTAGTAATCTCTATCTTTCTCCAAGTATATAAATTGTAGTTACTTACCTGTAACTTTAGCTTGATTATCAACTTAGACAACTCAGTTGCACATTATGATTCTCCCTTAATCTCATTGCTCTTTGCTCTGAACTCCCTCTGAACTGTCAAAAACTGAGAACCTCAAGTCATTCCAGCTTGGGATGCTTCTGGTGTGTTCTGAGACATATGCTATCATGTCACACAAGCTGGAACTTGTTTATAAGCATCCAGGGTATGCATGGCATTTCCCAAGTTGGCTTCATGTTCCCAGAAGTCTTCTTCAGCTGTGTACCCTTTCCATCAGATCAGGAACTTTCTATTCCATGGGTTGTGGGAGTGGCATAGGATTTGTTCTATTTCATATTCTTCTTCCCCATTAATAAGATCAGGTGGTGGTCAAGGGAAGCAGGGACTATGTGTTTCTGTGGAATGATAAGGAGATAGAAGTGAAGCATGGAAAATGGGGTGGATTTACCATGTTTCAGTGGGGAGGCAGAGTTTATAGGATAAGGGGAATAGGACATCAGTGATAAAGAAGGGGCCTTCTCTTTTGGGGGCAAACTTTAGGGAAGTCAGGTCTTGTTTCAGATTTTGAGCTTCTAGCCACACTATCACCTTTTTTGAATGGAGAGAAGAATCTGAAGGATTGGGATTTCATTGTTTGGCAAGCAAGTTCATAGGCTGCTAAGGCCTTCTCTCTGGCTGCAGAGAGGGCTTTCAGATGAGATTCCACTATAGGAAGTTTGATGTCAGAGATGATAGTGGGCAGGGGGCAGGGTTCATAGCCCATCATGAGAAAGAACAGAGATTGGTTAGTGACAGAATGAGGGCAGTGATTGTGGGTGAATTCTGCCATTGGTACAAAGTTGGACCATGTTTCTAGGTCATCTTGGCAGAAGATGTGGAGATAGGTTTCCACCTCTTGATTGACATATCCAGTTTTCCCATCAGTCTATGGGTGATAGGTGGTTGATAGGGCTAATTTGTAGCTAACTAGCTGGGCAAGTTGCTTGGCAAATGCAGATGCAAATTGATAGCCTTGGTCAGAGATGATCTTGTCATAGAGGCTGAATCTGGTGTAGACTTTGTGGAAAAAGAGGGAGGCAATCCCTTTGGTGGTTACAGTTTTTACTATAAGGCAGAGAATTACCCCCTTCATAAGGCCATGGTCAACCACAATCAATAGAGAGTTATAGCTGTGTGACAGGGAAAGGTTGGTGATCAGGTCATAGGAGATCTGCTGGAAGGGGTAAGAGCAGATAGAGGGGATTGGGGAGAGTGGAGGAACAGTAGGGTAGGTGTTGACCTTGTTTTGCTGGCAGGTGAAGCAGCCTGAGATGTAGGAGTGTATAAAGGAGGTGAGGCCTGGCCACTAGAATTTCAATGCAACTAGCTGGTGGGTTTTCAGATAGCCTGGATACTTAGCAGTGATGGAGTCATGATAGTATGTGACAAGGAAGCAGTGGAGTTCAATATTAGGGGGAATATAGACACATTCTTGGTAGGTTAGGATGTTGGTGTTGTATTGCCAATCAGAAAGTCTGGAGTTGAAGGAAGGGGAGAGATGACTCTTCATGGCATTGAGGGTGTTGAGAACAAGGGGGTTAGTTTTGGAGGATTTAATGATGAGGGAGGAGAGGTCAGCAGAGACAAGGTTGATGAAAAGGTTGTCTGGGAGGAAGATGTCATTGTCATTGTCATGTTCAGTGTTTCCAAGACCTGGTCTGTGAGATAGGGCATCAGGTCTAACAAGGAATTTGCCTGGAACATGTGAGAACTGCCAGTAGAGGTCAAAGTTGGTGAGGTCAAGCATTCAGCAAGCTTGGTGACAGTTGAGTTGTTGGGGATGGTGGAAATAGGTGAGGTTCTTGTGGTTGGAGAATACTGTGACAGAGTGAGCAGAGCCATGAAGGTAGTGTCACCAGGCTTTTAGGGATCTGATGACTGTGAAGAGTTCTCAATCATAGATAGTGTTTCAAAGTCCAGTTGCAGACTGGTAGCACAACTGGCAACTGGACTGGACTGCAACTGATCACAACTGGACTAATGTCAGTTGTGCACAACTGGCAGTCTTAGTCCAGTTGTAGTTGCCTGGTTTTGGGAGAAGTCAGGCAACTGGTAAAAGACTGGTTCCAACTGGTTGCAACAGGTGCACAGCCACCCATATCTATACTACCATTCATATTTGGTGATTTTTCCATATTTTTTGGAATTTATTTGGCCCATATATCACTCAAAATCAATATTTCAATGTCAAAAAGTGATTTCCAACCCAGAAATGCGTATTTCTCATCCAAAGTTTATTTTTACATTACACATTATAGAGATTATATGTAGCCATGAGTATGTAGAACACTTCATTTCATATATAGAAATCATGAAAGTCACTTGATGAATTGATATAAGTAAATCTGGAATAGTATACCACTCAAAATCAGTCAAAAATGACAAGTGACCCGGAAATGCTTATATCTCATCAGGAATGGATTCCCATGTCTCCCACTATAGGAATTATATGTCGACAGGAGTGTATAGAATAATAGACCCCACTAACTGGAAGCATGAAACTCACATGGTGAATTGTTATAAGTGAATCTGGGTCAATATATCCCCTAAATCAACATTGATCTGAAAATAGCTCATATCTACTGATCCTGTGATCTGATTCTTATGCTGTATAGGAGTAATGTGTAGCTAGGAGTCCATAGAATAATTGTTCCCACTTATGGGAAGCATGATTCTCACTTGGTCAGGGGTCAGTGATTCAGGCAACTGGTTGCATAATGCTAAAAAACTATTCAGGACTGATCCTAATCAGTTCAGTTGCAGTCCAGGACTCTTCTGGACATTGCTAGGACCAGTTTTAGTCCAGTTGCATGGTCAGGGGGTCAAAAAACCAGACTGGACCAGACTTTTAAACACTAATTATAGATGTCATAATTTTGTTCTGCAGGGGAAAAGGATTGGGAGAGGTAGGTGCAGGGTTTCCAGTCACTGTTTAGGTCCATTTGGAGAAGTTGATGGACGAAGCAGTAAGATGTCACCATTGACTTTCACCTTTGTGACAGGAGAAAGGAGGGTCTTTATGTTGATGGCCACCCATGATATACTATTTTCAAGGATTAACGTTGAGCGAAACAGAGCAAGCACAACTGTTTGGTCATTGGAATGAATGAGACTAAGAAATGGACTCCCTGCAACAAATGTACAGTGACTCCAAAAACCGTTGCAATAACTGATCGCAAACCAACACATGTAGGAATTGTCCTTAGGCCTAGTGAGATAAAAGATAGTACCCACCCTTGGCTACCAAATTGCCCCCTGGGTCATGTGATTTGGTTCACAGGGTCCCAAGATATGAATATTTTAAATCAAAGACCTCATTGCAATGCTTTTTGTACTTTCAATAAAGTATAGGGTATTTGGATATTTTAGTACTTGGTATAGCCTCCTTTGGCCTTAAGTACTGCCTGAATCCTTCTAGGCATACTTTCAATCAACTTCTGAACCTCCTCCACTGGTATTTTCTCCCACTCTTCCTCCACTCTCTGCCACAACTTCCCTATTCCTTTAGGGGGCTGTTCATACTCCCCAAGCTTCCTTTTGAGATGACCCCAGAGATGTTCAAGGCAGTTGATGTCAGGAGATTGTGCAGGCCAGTCCATAGTCCTGAATTCCTGCTCATCTAGCCACTCCCTGACCTTCCTAGAGGTATGCTTGGGGTCATTGTCCTGCTGAAAGATGACACTAGGAGGATTAAGACGATAATGAGCCATGGTATTCATGAGCTCATCCTTCAAAATCTGAAGGTAGAGGTCAGCATCCATCCTACCATTAATCTTAGCAGCAAATCCAACTCCCTCCCAAGTCATACACCCCCACATCATCAAGGAACCTCCTCCAAACTTTACAGTTCCCTGGACTAGCCTATCATTAAGCCCCTCACCTAGCTTTTTCCACACCAATTTGCACCCATCTGACCCTAGGCGATTAATTTTGGTCTCATCAGACCATATTACCTGCTTCCAGTCCTCTATAGTCCAATCCTTATGAGCATAGGCAAAGTCCAAGCGAGCCTTGCAATGTCTAGCAAGAAGACAAGGACGTTTCTTTTTGACTACAGCCTTCATACCAGTTTTTTTCAAGTGGTGATGGACAGTATTGGGATGGAGAGGTTGATTGATGATATTGGAGAGGGTTTTGGTGATTTGAACGGCATTCTCTGCCTTACGAGAGGAGATGAGATGGAGAGCATGACGAACATTAGCAGGGGAAAGCTTGGATGGCCGACCACCAGTAGACTTCTCCAGGTCAGGACGCTCCTGGGACCTAAGCCTACATATGGTAGAGTAGTGAAAGCCCAAGGAGGAAGAGATTGAGCGAGCAGAATGGCCTGCATCAAGCTGAGCAAGAATGGAAGCCTTTTGATCAGCAGAGAGAGATCTCATGATGGTGGTGGTATGAAACAAAGAGGCATGTGAACTTTTTTAAACTCAGACATCATGCTTTAATGTATATCTTTATTTGTAGCCCCAAACAAACCCAAATATTGACTCATAATCACATAATTCTATATTTCAATTTGAAAGTACAAAAAGCGTTGCAATGAGGTCTTTGATTTAAAATATTCATATCTTGGGACCCTGTGAACCAAATCACATGAGGGGGCAATTTGGTAGCCAAGGATGGGTACTACCTTTTATCTCACTAGGCCTAAGGACAATTCCTACATGTGTTGGTTTGCGATCAGTTATTGCAACGGTTTTTGGAGTCACTGTATGCTCTGAATCATTTGCCAGGAGTCCCTGCTTGTAAACAGATGTGAACCCTCTGACATGTCGCAAATGGTCAAAGGACTTGGCCTTGAAGTCTCTGTTGAAATAAATTTGACAAAATGAGGATTTATGGATATATTTCCCTTCAACAAGAAGGAAGTCATCAGTATGAATTCCAGGACCACTTGGAATGGGTGGTATAGAGTCATCGGAGGAAGAAGAGGGAGGATCGCCAGGTGTATTATTGGCATCATTGATCGTAAGCCTCTCAAGCTGTTCCTCAAGGTCAAGGTCAAGGTTTGCCTTTTTGTCCAGTACATCCCTGGTAGGATTTCTGTCAGCAAGTGAGGTTCCCAATGACAGTGACGATGAAGCATCCAAGTCTTAAGACAGACTAGAGTCTTGAGCCTGGACAATTGAACTATCCTCATCATCAGCCTCAGTTATCCCAGGATATAGTCCACATCCAAAGACATGGAGCATATCAATACCTGGTGTCGAAAAGAGTGTGACATAGTCAAATTCCTTAGGGTATGTTGGAGATTTGGATAAAATAATGATTGCAGTATCACAGCCATCCACCCAACAAGCACAGAGGTTGATGTTTTGACTCTGAATATCCCTGGTCCACATGTCATGGCACATGTGGTCTAGGTGTTCTGTCTGTGACAAGTTCAGTCACTGATGGCCATGTTGAAGGTCTAGATTGCATGAGTATACTCCTCCAGTGTCACGGGCAGCATGAAGTTGATTGATTGCTTGCTTGTAATTCAGGGCACTGTTGTGGCCTCCACACATCTGCAAAAAAGCAAACAGAAGTTCAATGGGATCATCCCCAACATCAGGGAGAAAGAATGGCTCGGAAGCATCAAGTTGCTGTTGCTTAGTGACACAGAAGATGACATTCTTGATGAGGGTCTGAGAGTCGTAATAGAGCTGATTGGGCATGAACAAGCATTGGTGACTGTGATAGTGCAAGAACAGAAGATGAGCAAACACACTCAGATGAGTGACCTATTGTGCAAGTGAGAGACTCAGATTGATGAACAGGTCGAGCAAGTTGTGAAACAAGTTGCCAAGCATGCTGATGGTCTTGAAGTCGATGTAAACATCAACATTAGGTATCTGACCAAAAGGAGTCTAAGGTGGCTTTGTGGAGTCAATATGACCAAGTTGTATAACAGTGCGCATTAGTTCGATAGCATGTGGAACATCTTGAGGGTCATCCAGATACATCAACCTCCTTGCCTTTTCTTTGTTGCAGTCATCTAGCCATGTCAGGTAACACTCGAGTTTTTTGGCATCCATCTGATGCCCATTCAAGTTCCCAAGAACCATTCCATGAGTAGATCAGAGCATGGTACAAAATCCTATAGGAGTTTGAGTAGTAAAAGTTTATATAAGGGAACTGATGAACATACGCTTGAATATGTGCTTGTAGTTGAAATCAAGTGTAATATTGCTCTTCCCTGTGTAGAGATTGAGACCAGGGATATCAGCAAGAACACAAAGAGGGGAGAGGACTCACCAAGTTTGTTGTGAATGAGAGTATGGTGGCCAGCCTTACAGCACGTAGCATCGCCATCAGTAGCAAAGGACCAAAGTGGACCAACTGTCTGCTTGGCCCCACTGCTCTCTCAAGCATTGATAAGCTTCTCCATAAGCTTTTCCCAGTTACTGTGATCCTCTTCTTTATATGTTGGTGTGGCGATGATCAGATACGTTCCATCTTCTCCAAAGAGATGAGCAATGACGACAGTCATCTCTTTTCTTATGTGAACATGGCCAGATTCAAGTTTAGAGGCAATGTGAACAGCAGACTCAAAAGTATTGAGGGTGGGGTTGATGTGGTGACTATGCTTCCAGCACAGTCCACCCACACCATTCTCAGCTGGAAAATATACCGCCGCCTCTTCCAGAGTGATCTCATCCAAGAGAATACATACACCTCGATGCAAAGTATGACCAGCATGGGCTCGGGGTTCAATGATAACATTGAGAATATTTGCTATGATGGTGTTAAGGACGATAGGACTGATGGTTGGAGCAATGGTGATAAAGGAAAGGTGGTCATGGAGGGAGTGAAGGGATGGAATGGACATGTGTTGGTTAAGTGTGTAAAGGAGATTTGCACCACTGATATGGTATATGAGAAGGGCGAGGTCATAAGTGTTGTTGCTGTAGTTACAAGGCTTGTAGCCTTGTTCAATTGCCTCTTCAATATTACAGATAATTGCATTGATACAGGCACCATTCTTGAGTTGGACCTGAAGCAAATGCTGAAGCCATGGAACATCTGTTTGAGAGATCACCATAAGCAGGGCAGAGTGGTTGCTGATCATACTGAGTTTGTTTGTGATCGAACGGGCATCATTCAAAGACTACTTGATAATGAGTACAGACTCAGAGCTCAAAATAAAAACAAAGAATTACCTTGAGCTTCCAATGGTCAAGCTCAAAGTTTGGATAGTTCGTCAACACTTTGAGATAGTTAGATGATTGTCTTGAGCAAGCGCCTCGTGTGGGGTTGATACAAAGGTATGGCCTTGCCGAGTTCATCTAAAGCTGGACCAAGAGAAATGCAGGCAACGCAGCAGTTCAAGTTGTTACTATCTCAAACATGATGAAAACAGTCCAGCAAATGGGCGTATGCTTGGTCATCAAGAACATTGAATGTATAAGGGAGTTTGTCCAGTTTGCCACATAGAGTATGTAGCCACAGTAAGCTGACTTGTATGTTCAAACCAGCAGGAAGATCCCAGATGAATGGTAGGCCATAGCATGGGGTAGGAGAGGGAGCAGCACCGGCACAGACACTGGGAGTAACAGTCTGGGTCCAAGTTGACTTGGAGCTGGACTCTGAGTCAGAGGAGTTGGTGGGGGCAGATGTACTATAATCATGTTAGTAGATGCTTGGCAATTGAACAGTTCAACAGATGACTTACTTAGTGACGGAAATTGGAGCAAATGATTCAGTAGGTGAGGGGGGGAGTGAAACAGGGGAATCTAGTGAGTGGATACAGTAGAATCTGGTGTGAAATCGAGCTGCTTGAGGAGTCCTTGTGACAAAGCGTGTTGATTGTGTGCATGGTGTGTTGTACAAGATTTGCAATGGTAATGATTGCTGAGAACTGTGAAATGACCAGAGGCTGACAGAGAAAGCAAAACTGAAATGCTGGACTTGATGAAGATGAGACAATGAGAACATTGGAAAGCGTGAAATCCATTGGTAGGCAATACAGAGAGCATGTTGTGTTGATATAGTGTCAAGAATGTGGGCAGAGAGCCGAGGGCAAGCAGATACAAGATTTGTTCTTGTGAGAGCTGAGGCAAAGAATGCTGAATAGACTGAGGATGAGTCAGTGAAGATATAAACAAGGAATCCAAGGTGAAACAAACTGAATATCTTGGCTTGTTGTTGTCTAGGTCAAAGACTTTAGATCCTTTAGACAACGGGCATAAGCATATAGAGATAAGGTTGGTGAGATAAAGACCAAGGTAGTCTCAATGCTTAATGATAATGGCTGCAGAGAGGATACCAAGAAACAGGGCGAAAACTTCAAGAGAACTTTACTAAAGTCTCTGGAGGTGGCATCGAGCCTTTATATACTAACTAGGGTTTGTACATGTTTGTACCTATTTCCTACTAGGGAAGTCGTATGATGATAAGGATAAAATCAATGATTGGAGGATAAGGAATGGCTGTACTACATGCATCAAGCATGAGGCTGGTGAGTCATAGATAAGGGGATAAGGAGGGGATAAGGCATAGCCTTGATATCGGAAATGAAAGATAGAAGCATAAGTGTGAGAGAATGTGGCAGCCAATCGGAATAGGTTCCGAGTACAGCCTTGACATGAGGTGTAACATGTGTAGGTCACGTGATCAGGAAAGGTGAAGATCAAGTTTAGAAAACATAAGGTAAAAAGTTGGAGTGACCATCAGAGTTAGGGGTAAAAGTCGAAATCATAACACAAGGTTATGGGGAAGGGAGCAAAGACGCATGAATTCGGAACCAGAGGCCCTTGTGAATGAATTACCAGGAGAATCCTCATTATCGTGATTTAATGAGCAGATTGCTTGCAGGGGCAATGCAGTGCCATTGCTTAATGAGTGTTGTTGTGTGGGGATTGGCAAAGGCAGCCATAGCGGCCAAGGGGTCACAGACGTGATCCAACACGAATAATTATCAGGTCCAGTAGTGAATGACATGTTAAAGGAGGTGTATTAAGTATAATAGGATAAAAAGAGGGTACAATGATGAAGATCATGAAGGAGAGACAGGAGAGATGGTTGTGTTATCTTGATGCATCGATGCATTTAAGAATCAACAATCGGTCAATATGGCTTAATTTGGAAATGATATGAGGCATTCACAAAGTCAATATAGCAGCATGAAAAGCACATCTTATTGAAAAATAAATACACAGGAGGATGTATTGGCCACAAGTTCTGGTCCCTTTAGTAAGAGAGGAAGAGATAATAGTCTATTTTGCATGCACTAGACACAAACTCAGTGAAATCATTGCAATAACTTTACAATTGCTAAAAAAGGCAAAAATCAAGGACCCTGGGGACCCACAAGCATAGGGACGTAATGGGAGTGGGTATTCAGAAGTTACCAAACCCACTCCTCTTGCATTCATGAATCATTGGAAGGTGGCAAAGAAGTTGGTTAATCCAAAGAACATAACAGTGGGTTCAAAGAGTCCTCAATGGGTGATGAAGGCTGTCCTCCATTGATCACCATCTTTGATGCAAATATTGTTGTACTTCCAACAGATGTCCATCTTTGTGAACAGTTTGGCATCCTTGAGTTTGTTGATGAGGTCTGAGATGAGAGGTAAGGAGTAGGTGTCATGAATGGTGTGTTGATTTAGGTGACAGTAGTCTTGGCAAGGACAAAGTCCTCCATCCTTCTTCTCTATGAAGAAGAAGGGGGAGGCTTGGGGAGAGTTTAATGGTCAGATCTTTCTAGATGCTAGATGCTTGTCTAGGAAGTCATTAGCAGCCTTTTTCTTTTTCAGAGAAAGGAGGTATATTTTTCCTATCTTTGCTTTAAAGAAGGGCTTTAAGTTGATGGGGTGGTTGTAGGTTCTAGGGGGGGGAAGAGTGGTTTTCATGTTTTTGAAAACTGATGCAAATGTAGAGTATTCTGAGGAGAGGGTTTTCTTTTCCTTTTTTGCTTCTGCCAGAGTGACAAGTTTGGTGGAGGTGGAGACTTTTCTGAGGTATTCTGGGGTGGCCCAAAGATAGTGAGCTCTGCACTTCTGTACTCTTTGGATGCATGCCTGATGATGGTATTGTTTGACAAAATGGTCACCTGTCCAATTGTTTAGGTAGTCAAAGATGTGTTCATTGAACACTTTGGGTTTGACTAGGATATATTATAAGATTAGGATTGAGGAAGCACTTGTTTGACTTCTTGTTGGATTTGTTCAGTAGTCATGTGGGTTTCAATGGGGGTTTAATTTTAATAGTTTTTTTGGTCCAGTCTGTTAGGGGTGTTATTCGAGGGGTAGTAACTCCGAGACTCGGAGTTACTCGGGGTTGGACAGGCATTGGCTTCAACGTATGTGTTGCACCCTTGCTGTGAGTCTTGCCTTGGTATTTGTGGAGTATGGAGTACGGAGTTGGACTTAACACCTAATGGTGAAGTTGAGTATGAGTAAGAGATAAGAGTAGACTGTCGAGGTCTTGGAGGTCGGAGGGCGGAGTTGATCGGGAGTGATCGAGAGGATAAAACTAATATTCAGACTAAAGAATACAGAGGCGGAGTACGGGAGTTTATATATGGGAGTCAAGTGCGGATTAGTAAATGGAGCAGTGCGGATTTGTAAGTATGAGTAAGACGGGAAATTGGGAGAGACATAACCAGAGTGAAAATGGGACAGGAACATAGCTGGAGCTGTGCTCGTAAGCGAGACACAGGTATAGTACAAGAATGAAGACTAATACTAAAGGAGATAATGCTGGAGTAACCAGAGTTGTAAGTCTGAGATGATGCGGAGTAGAATCTAAGAGGAACGAAGTGAAGAGGTGCGGAGATGATTGGAGATGGAAGTCTAGGATATGACACAGTCAATGACAGGGTTGGTAGCTTTCAACCAAGGGAGTCTAAGGATGATGTTTTCCATTCCACAATCAGATATGTAGAACTTTATCTGTTGAACAATGGATCTGATGTGGACATGAAGGGTGGCAGTGAAGCAGATAGTGCCATTCCAATTTTTGATTTGGTCAACATTCCTTACTGGGTGGGATGAGGTAGCTTAGTCGAGAAAGGGGAAAATGGTTTTTTTTGGTGAAGTGCCAGTCCATGCAGTTAATGGCAGCTCTGGAGTCGATAAGAGCTTTAAGTTTTGACAGTTTGCTTCCCAGCTGGGGTTTTCAATGAGACAGCAAGTTGTATAGATTTCATTTCAAGATCAGCTAGTAGTACATGAGGAGGGGGAGATGTTGAGGTATTCTTCCTATTCAAAAATCCTTGCACATGGAGATTCTTTTTACTACTATGTTATCATCATTGTCTTCTATCTCAACAAGAGGGGAAATGGGTTCTTGGTTGGTTTTGACCTTCTTGACCATTTTAATGACAGTTCCTTTGGGGGTCATAGAGTAAACAGGGCAGAGATGAAAGATGTCCCTTTTGCCTGCATTAAAAGCATCATCCTTTGGAAATACATTGTTTCCTCTCATCACAGATGAGTTTCTTGGGGGGGAAAGTAGAAATGGTGTCAATGTTCATAGTATCAGAATTGACATTGCATTTTTTGAGTTTGTCTTGGTGGTAGACAACATGGGTTGAAGGTTTCTTGTTTTGATGAGCAATTTTGTTGGTATGATCCCACTGAGTTTTGAAGTCAACCACTTTGGTGTACCATTTATTGATTGTGATGGGAACAGTGTCCATTTCCTAGATACAGTGCATCAGGAAGGGGGGAATTCCTACAGTGAAGAAATTGATGAGGACATTGTCAGATGTGATTTTGGGGGTGGCTACTTTGTTCTTGAATAAGGAGATATAGGAGGGGAGGTTCAACTTGAAGTTGAACAAGATTCTGTGTGTGGAAAGTCAGGAGATGGCATCTTCCTTGGTGTTATGCCAGTGGTATTCAAAGACAGCTTTGAATGTGGAGAAGAAATCTTTTCATTTTCCAGAGGTGTTGGCTGTGATAGCCTTCTGTCAGAAGGTGTCAGCCCAGGTAGCAGCCAATCCTTCTGTCATATAGGAAAGAGCAAAGGTAATCTGTTGATTGTCATCAACATAGATGGAGGAGTTGATTAGGAGGTACATTGTGATGCCATTGTACCTAGTGTTTTAAAGTCTGGTCCAGTCCAGTTTTACACACTCTAAATAAGGCAATTGGACTGAAACTGGTGTTTTTTAAACTCAGAAACTCCCAGGACTACAACCAGACTGCCAAAAACCAGTTTTTTATTTATTTTAGCTCTAAAAAAAGACTGGTTCACCAGTCCTAAAATAGGGGCTGACTAATAGCTTCTGATCCACCCAATTTTTATGTAATTTGGTTCACACAGTAAGAAGTTATTGTCAAATATCCCCCCAAATAAGATATATCCATCAGAATTAATTTATTGTGACTGATTAGTGTGGGAATAAGGCTTAGTCATAGTGAGACCAAAAATAGTACACACTCAGGGCTAGATGCTGACACCTGGATCTAGCCGATTGACCCAAAAATAGCCAAGATATGGCCATTTCTGAGTCATATGTTATAGATTAGATCTATAGAATGATTATCACATAGTGTAAAAATTCAAAATAAATTTCTAAAATTCTGGAAAAATTGTGCTAAATACAGGAAAATCAGGGCTTTCAGGGGGTGTCTTCGGTTGCACCAAAAAACCAGTTGCAACTGGTCTTTTTATGGTTTTTTGATTTTGAGAAATATGGAAAGACTAGGACCAGTCCTAATCAGTTCAGTTCAGTTTGGTTGTGGTTTTTGAGTGGTCCTAGGACCAGACCTTTAAACACTAATTGTACCATGGTACAGCTTTGTCATAGGACCCATCATAGGAGGAGAATTTTCCTAGACAGAGTTCGGTTGGTTTGGATGGGGTTGTCATGGCTGGGGGAGTGGGTGATAGCAGTGGAGAAGCTATGGAATGAGTCAAGGTCTTCTGGTTCTGGATCAATGTTGTGAAATGGGAGTTTGAAGTTGGAGGGGGGTTCTTGGAATTGAGAGGTGGGTTCTGGGGATTTGTTCTTGGACAAAGTTTTGAGGGTGTTTCTGCTGGGTCAAGTGGACCACAGGCTAGGGTTCAGGGGTGGTTGTCTAGGAGAAATGGTGGGCAACTATGGTGAGGATAGGCCTGTTTAAGAGCTTGGGTCTTTTGTTATACTTGTTCCAGGTAGGACCAAGTGATAACTTGTACAACAAGAGTCACTATGTAGCTGTGATACCTCAAAAAACCACTGTGAGTCCACTAGTTGTGAAGAGGGTCAAGGACTACCAGGTTTATCTGGTAGAAGTTGAAGGTTTGAGAGGTTGAAGGTGCTTAGAGCTTGAGACAAGCATTCTGAGGTTTGAAGGGGATACAAGACAAGGTGTATTGTCAAGTAGATCTAAGCTGAATATACAGGATGGAATATAGGTGATTTATATAGGAAAAAGGGGGCGATCTAAGTGAAGAGCAGAACCAACATAATAGGACCAAAAAGGAGGAGGATGTGTTATCTAGATATGATGGGAGTGGGTCTTGACAAAAGTAGTATTTAAAGGTCCAGTCCTAGGACTGCTCAAAAACCACAACCAAACCAAATCAAACTGATTAGGACTAGTCCTAAGTGGTCTGGTCTTTTTAGTTTTAAAAATAAAGTAGTCCTGGTCTTTCTAGATTTCTCAAAAATCAAAAAACTGCAAAAAGACTGGGTATTTAGCACAATTTTTCCAGAATTTTAGGAATTTATTTTAAATTTCTACACCATATGATCTTTCTGTACATCTAATCTATAACATATGACCTGGAAATGGCTATATCTTGGCCATTTCCAATTGGCTAGCTCTGGGTGTCAGCATCTAGCCCTGAGTCTGTACTATATTTGGTCTCACTATGACTAAGCCTGATTCCCAGTCTAATCAGTCACAAAAATTTAATTCTGATAGGTATAGATTGTTTGAGGGAGTATTTGACAGTAAAATGGCCTAACTTCTTACCATATCAACCAAATTACATAAAATTAGGGGGATCTGTAGCTATTAGTCAGCCCCTATTTTAGGACCAGTTGCAACCAGTCTGAACTAGTCTTTTTTTGGAGCTAAAATAAAAAAACCAGTTTTTGTTCAGTTGTGGTCCTGGGAATTTCTGACTTGAAAAAAAACTGGTTTTGGTCTGGTTGTCTTATTTGGAGCATGGAAAACCAGACTGGACCAGACTTTAAAACACTAGATGAAAGAGAAATGACTAAAATACTGCAGGTACAATTGAAGTGGTGGAATTAGTAAGCCAACAATGGTAGGGCCCAAATGAGGCTTAAATAGCTAGGGTGAGTCCAAGGAGGAAGCTATGGAGCAAAGGTAACAGAGCAACATTGAGTAGCAAAGAAAGAGAATTGTAACATTTCCCTTGTAATCTGAAGTCAACAATGTGATCAATGATAAATAATTCCTCTTTGTTCTCAGTTACTTTGACCAGGCCAGATTTGTACATTGTCTTGCCTTTTAGATGCTCCTTGTAGGGTTTTATATGTGAGATGTTTACTACTGGGTGTATTTTTATAGCTTTGGGTAGGTGTAGCTCAATGGCATTGCTTCTCTTCATAGAGATTATGGCATATCATAGGGCCAAGCCATTACTCTAAGAGTTTCTTTGACTGGTAAGTAAGGTAGAGATTATTGGTTGATGACTTTATCTCTAGGGACATAGATAGGGGTTTCAAAGTGGTGTTTATCCACTTGAACATGCATGTTTGCTTAAGGATGTCAGAGAAGTCCAAAATGAAGGTGTCTGCATACAGTGATTTAGAAGTGAGAGTTGGTTCTATACCTATTCTGAGTTGATATGTTTTTGTTATTTCAAGAGAACTTCATAGAAGTATGTCTCTTATAGTTATAGAAGAATTGTACAATAGAAAGTCATTCTGACCAATCATTTTGATTTTCAGCATGGAAGGTTCTGAGATTGGTCAGTTCAGAAGTAAATTGCAGTCCATGATGTTTCTATATGTTTGCTAAGTAGAGTTTTGTAAGATCTAGCAAAGAGCATGTTTTGACAGTGGGAACTTCTTTAAAGAAGTGATCCATGACTGTGAGGATGGAATCATAATTGTGTGAAAGTGGGAGATCTGTGATGAAATCTGCTGAGATGTCTTCCCATGGTGTGCCCCTTACACAATCTCACAAAGAAAGACACTCCTTTTAATTGGTTACTAACATGTCAAACAGTGTTTGATATGCTAAAACACTCTTTCACAACTGCCCCTATCCTTGCCTACTCTGATAATGATTGCAAATACAAACTCAAATCAGATCCATTGGATTATGCAATGGGTATAGAATTGTCTATCAAAAAAGATGGGAAGTGGCACCCAGTAGTCTATAACTCCTACAATATATCACCAGAAGAACAGAACTATTCAGTTGCCAACAAAGAAATGCTTTTGGTAATCTATTCTCTAGAACTCTGGTGCCACTATCTAGAAGGTGCACAATATGAATTTGAGATATGGAATGATCATCAAAATCTTACTTGGTTTATGATGACACCAAACTCCCAATACCTTTTCCACTTTCACTTCACTTGACATCACAAACCCAGTGTCACCATGAGAAAAGCAGATGCCCTATCCAGACAGGAAGATCACATGGATAGAATTGATGACAATAACAAGGAGATACTTGTCATTCAAATCCATTCTATCTCTGTACCCCTGTTATATGATGGTGATGAATTTCTAGCTCAGGTCCAATATGAATCTATAAAATTACCTCCTCATTCTATGAAGCACTTATGCAATCTCAGCTATAAAATCAAGGATGCTTTCCTTAGGAAGGGGATGGTGATATTTGTTCTTACAGATTTACATCTCAAGGCAATTCATTTATATCACAACATCCCCATAGCAGGACATTCTGGCACTGACAAAATGCTAGAATTATTATCACAATCATACATCTGGCCACATACACAAAAAGAAATAAAAAACTATATGTATATCATGATATGAAAGATGCACACACTTTAAGGGATCCAACCAGAAACCAGCAGGACTACTCAATCCATTGGAAACCTCTAGCTACTTTGACATAATCTTGGATAAAGCAGTGATAGAAATTTGCTAATCCAAGAGGAACAAGTGTGTTTAATCATTTTAGAAGTTGGCCAATCTAAGATTGCTTACACTTCTTCTTGATCCATTGTAATACCTTTGGTTGTCATAATCATTCCTAAGAAGTCTATTTATTTGACTTTGAAGAAACATTTCTTAGGTTTGATGAATAGATCATTTTTGACTTAGTATTTCTGATATGATTTTATCATCTTTTTCATCTTCTATATACGTGAAAATCATAAGGTCTGTTATGCTTACTCAGAGAGATCATAGATTGTTGGTCAGAGATACTTTATCAAGAAGCAAGGATAGGGGTGGAGTTGAGTCAGAATAACATGGAGATGGGTCAGAGTAAACTAGAGATGGAATACTAGAGTAGGATGGGGTTCTGGATTGGAGTAAATAGCAAAGTAAAACAGAGTTCTGAGTTGAAGAACTTGCAGGGAGATTCAACTTGAAGTCTGAGTTAGAAAACAAAATAAAGCAAATGGGTGGTTGGAGTAAAATGGAGTTGAGTATCAGGAGATGGAAGAGGAGTTCTGGTAGGTCATTGAAGCAAAGAATCATCTCCTCAAACTCTCTGGAAGAAGAGACAAAAGAGATGACTTCAAAACTAAAGTCTGTAAGTTAAGAAGAGTTCATGTTTTGCAGAACCAAGAAGATCAGAGTGAAATGGAGGTGTAGGTTTAGAGTAATTGGGAAGTAAATAGAGTTAAAGTATCAGAGTAAATGGAGTATTGAAGTAACCCAGAGTTGTAGATCAGAATAATATAAAGGTAAGGGTTAGAAATAATAAAAAATAGGAAGTTGAAGTGAAGTGGAGTTGAAATATCAAAGTAAGGTGGAGTCAAAGGTTCAGAGTAAATGCAGATCAAGCTTTGGAGTAAATGGAGTTGAAATATTGGAGTAATGTAGAGTTATAGATATGAAATAGAGGGTTGAAATAGGAGTTGGAGTGAAAATGTGTTGAAATATTGGAGTAAGATAGAGCTAGAGGTTCATAGTAAATGAATATAGGGCTTGGAGTAAATGGAGATAGATCTCAGAGTAAATGGAGTTGAAATCTCAGAATAAACCAGAGATGGAGTTTGGAGGAGTTTGAAGGATTTTGGAGTAAAGAGTGACAAGATTAGAGAGGAATCATAGAGTTGTCTAAAGTTACAGGTAAGTAACTACAATTTATACACTCAGAGAAAGGCAGAGATTACTAAAGCTATGTAAGAGCTGAGTAAGACTGAGTAAGATGGAGAATGAGTAACCAGAGGGAATTGAATATGTATGAATTCCAGAGCTGTGCTCCTAAGTGAACAAAGGTATCAAAGTACTTACAAATCAAAACTAGTAAAAATGGAGAAAACATCAGAGTAATTCAGAGTAAGTGGAGATCATGGAGTTGAGTAAAGAATCTAGGAGTTGATCAGAGAAGTCAGAGTAAACTAGGAGTTGGGAAAAATGGTATATGACAATCAAACAAAAGCATTGTTCATGGGTATCACAGCCCACTGGATAGAAGGCAAGAAATCTGATGAATAGAAGTTGCATACTGAAGTTATTGCTTCTCATGCAATTGTAGAAGCACATACTGGGGAGAATCTTGGCCACTACTTGGTCTTGTTGCACATACTGGAAAGAATCTGGGCTACTACTTGGTCTTGTTGCACACACTGGGAAGAATCTCAACTGTTACTTGGTCTTATTGTGCAAATGAGCTGGTATACTCAGTAGCAAGGGTTCTAAGGTGCACAAATATAAATTTTCTGTACTCTATTTGATACTAATGATTCTGTATAGCTCTTTTGTATGACCACAAACAACATGAGCAACAATAACAAGACCTACAATTACATTGAAAGAGCATTTCACTTCAAGCAAATTTATACTTTTGATTCTGACCATCATTACCTCCTGTGCCTAGTGCACATTGTCAACTCAGCCATCACTGCTACATATCATGAGCTGTATCACATGACTGACATATATCAAGACTACCACCATCATCTAGGAATTCAACCCAGAACTGCCTGAAAATCAAGTCCAAGGTAACAACTTTGATGTTATCATCACTCTTTGCACCCTCATTGTCAAGATCCACTTCTCTGGACAATGAGTGGCATACTTTGAGCATCTCCAGTGCAAGTGTGGGATTGACATTCTGCTCAAAATCCTACTCTATAGCAACATGTGTTGGAGCACAGCTAATAGAATGCTTGCTTGGTCATACTCTTTGAAAATGGTTTGTAGTTCTTATGTCAATGAATTCATTTCTTACTGTTAAAATTAGCCTATCAACCTTTTTATTAAGTCTGCCAATGAGCTCTTCAGACTGATTACTTCAATCCAACATACTGATCAACCTGTCAAATGCATCCTCTGGACAGCTTTCACTATTAAAGCATCAGACTAGGAGTGCATCAACAACATACAATCACATTGCCAATGCAAACAATATCTAATATCTGTTCTCACCTGACAATCACTCAGCTCTTTGACATGCGATTCTAGCATTTGAAGAACTTCTTAGTATGTGGAAGGAGAAGTGTGCCCTCAGCAAGTATACATTGTACTGGGATGTGATTACAAGTGATATTGATAAACTTAAGAAGTACTACCACAAATTCAATGAAAAGAATGTACATTCTCTCCCTTGAGTTTCATTGCAATGTAATATACTAATGTCCTTACAGTTCTACACCTGTATTATAAGCTGACATATATAGAAATGGCCTGGGGTGGCCCTCTAGAACAAAAGGAGGAACAGGAGGCAGATAAACTGAATATAAAGAATTGGCGTGATAAAGCATTGCAAGTAGTCATCATGATTGAGAAGACTGTGGAGGAATATTGGAATAACTGGAACAACTCAGGTAAATCAAATGACAAGACTGGTACCATCAATTTTCAGCCTCTCTCCACATACCCTCTTAAATTGGATTATAATTGTTGCTGCTATGAGCTCATTTAGAAATTATGAAAATAGTAATAGATGGAAAGAGGAATTGTGACACTACCTGAATGACTTGCAAACTGACATTTCAGGTGATACTGACATCATTTCGGCGGTGAACTGTTTGTTTCCTGGTCTCTCTTTTTTTTTTCTCTACTCAGAAAATTTCTAGGTTCATTCAGAACAATATCTAACACTGGCTTGCATCATGAAAGACATCTGTGCTACCCCTACAACCTCCATTTCATGTAAATGGCTATTTTCAGCTGGTGCTGAGGTCACAATCAATTGCCAATCACATTTAGGAGTAGAGAGGTTTGAACAACTTTATATCTTGAAGCATGCATGGTGAAAGGGCATTGTTAATGCAGCCAAACTGAACTCATCCAGCTATGAGGGGTAGACATAGATAAGTTCCATTTGTTCCTCTTGTAGGATGAAGAACTCTCAATGTGGGATAGAGAAATTGATGAGATAGTTGAGCTATAGTCTGTCATTAGCTTCATGTAGCATATGGAATGTCAAGTGCTATGTTATCAAAAGACTGGTTGCAACCAGTCCTATGTCATCTGTCAGAACTTAGCAATTGGCAACTCTTTTAATTTTCATAAGGTGTAACCAGCAACCACAGTCCAGTTGGAAACAGTCATGACAGTCCAGTCCAGTTGCAGGTCTTTTGACTGATCTAGGACCAGACTTTAAAATACTACTTTTCCCCATCTCTTTCTTCTTTCTCCCCTTTCTCCCCTTCTCCTTCTCTTTTCTTTTCCTATCTCCCCTTCTTATCTCCTTCCCTTGTTGACTGCATGCAACACAACATGATAATAATACAACAATATGTTGCATCATTCACATCTCATGTCTGCCTCCTTCACCTCTTCTCTCACCTCTTCCTCTCTCTTCTCTTCTCCCCATCTTACCTGCAACATGACATTGACAACATGACATGATGATTCACATTATCCACACATTGTGTTTTCCCCCTTCTCTCCTGAGTTTTAACTCATCCCATCATCAGAATGTGACAATGGCAATGAATGGGACATCAATATCATGTGACAACAATGTGACCACATGTCACATTGTCCATATGTTGTATTTGACTTCCCCTGGGTCTTTTGCACTGGCAATCTGTGGAGTCAACCCATACTCATATCTATACCTGTTCCCACAGGTCTGTACCTACTGTTACAGGTATGGGTTACTATTGATCAATGACTCATGTGAAGGGGATGTCTCTTCCTTCACTTCCTCTTTTAGATAAAGAGGTACTATGATTAGGGAGGCTTTCTGCTTGACTTCTGGTTCTAGTTCTAAGGACCTGCTGTTCTCAGACTCAGACTCTGAGTCTACTGTGGGTCAATTGACCAACTAAACTATCTCCTCAAGAAGTTCATTGTCACTAGCCCAACTAAAAAAAGCTCTATTAATGTTTGATGTTGATGCTATCCAAGCTAATATAGCTGGCTCAACCTCTAGGTCTTTTACCTGACCTAATCCAATGAATATCCCTCTAAGCTCTTCCTTTAACTCCCTCTGCACTTCAGTAAACATCTACCAGATAAACCTTCTTAAGGTGCTGGAGAGTTCCTAGAGTCTGCAGTGAATAGTGTTTCAAAGTCCAGTTGTGGACTGGTAGTGCAACTGGCAACTGGACTGGACTGCAACTGATCACAACTGGACTGATGTCAGTTGTGTACAACTAGTCTTTATTAGTCCAGTTGTAGTTGCTTGGTTTTGGGAAAAGTCAGACAACTGGTCACAACCAGTGCACAGCCACCCCCTATCTATACTACTACCACTCAGAGAAATATTTGTGATTTTTCCACATTTTGTGGAATTTATTTGGCCCATATATCATTCAAAATCAGTATTTCAATGTCAAATAGTGACATATGCCTATTTCTCATCCAAAAGTCTTTTTCACATTACACATTATAGAGATTAGATGTAGCCATGAGTATGTAAAACACTTCATTTCATATATAAAAATCATGAAAGTCACTTGATGAGTTGATATCAGTGGATCTGGGTCAGTATACCACTCAAAATCAGTCAAAAATGCCAAGTGACCCAGAAATGCTTATATCCCATCAGGAATAGATCCTCATGTCTCCCACTATATGAATTACATATAGCCAGGAGTGTATAGAATAATGTATCTCACTAACAGGAAGCATGAAACTCACATGGTGAATTGATATAAGTGAATCTGGGTCAGTATACCCTTTAAATCAACATCAATCCAAAAATAGTTCATATCTACTGATCCTGTGATCCAATCTTTATGCTGTATAGGAGTAATGTGTAGCTAGGAGTCCACAGAACAATTGACCTCAATTATATAGGAAGCATGATTCTCACTTATCCAGGGGTTAGGGGTTGGTCTTTCAGATAACTGATTGCAACTAGTTGCACAAGTGCTAAAAAACCAATCAGGACCTGTCCTAATCAGTCCAGTTGTAGTCTACACTTTTCTGGAGATTGCTAGGACCAGTTTCAGTCCATTTACATGATCAGGAGGTCAGAAAACCAGACTGGACTGGACTGGACTTTTAAACACTAGCAGTCACTGCAGAACCAGGTTTTTATTTGTACTATAACAATACTTGGATATAGTTGATAACTAGTTTATCTGGAACAAGGGTACATAACCCAATACTACTCAGAGGGTTAGTCAACAAAGAGAATATTTAATGCCCATCTAGCCTAACCAGAAGGTAACTGTGCTATGCTTTATCATCTAACCCCCAAACCAGACTTGATCAGATACACCATCAACCTAGACTCAAAATCCATCTGGTTCCTGCTCCAATCTACTATCCAGACTCAGAGATGCATACATGGTTATCCTTCCTTTTTCTCCTAAGTTGCTTCTTGACCACACACCTTAGAGAACATACTTAATGTTGTCAGACATGCTAGTAGATCATTTTGAAAACAAGCTATGCATAGAAGTCCCTCTGAAGTACCCAGAGATCATTCAGTTTACTTGGAAACCAGAGTTTCCAGGGCCTTTGATGTCAATCTTCATCTTTTAATATAATTCCAGAGGTTTGTAGACCATTGAACTCAGGCCATTGCCTCCATTTGTTCTGATGGAATCCAAGCCTATTAGCTCAGATGAGAGATCCCTTAGGCTGTTTCAGAAAGGCTCAACAATGCTTGCAGAGCAAAATGGTATGTTATAATTTAATCTTCTTTGTACTAACACCCTTGCTAGATAATTCTTCTAGCATGACTGAATTTGACACCAAGTCTGCCTTGATAACTACACTACTAGAGGCCATTACAAAGGTATATCTTTTTGTTTGTCTTTTTCTTGTTAGTATGTGCTTACAAATCTCTAGCAAAAGCTGACATCACATGGATCTCCTGAAGCAAATGATGAAGCCCTCCCTATAATTTCTCCTCTTGTCTCACCTATCTGCAAATAATCTTGATTGTCAGTTACTTATATATGCATCAGTAGATGTACTAGTGAGGTTAATGTAGCTTGATCATTGATCATCCTTGATTCCAAATTTGTAGCTTTTGCTACTCATCCTTTATTCACCTCTTACATATGGCACCACTAGTCTCATGCAGATGCAAGTTGCACAACTGCAAGGGTGCACTTGTAACCCCTGCTACTAAGCAAACTTATCAGCAGAATGATCTGCATCTCACTACTGTCACATTCCAGATGATTCATTATGGGTTCATCAATCCTTACCCTATAGCAAAGAATCCTCAGGCTTCCTTGACCCCTCCAGACACCACATTATCCCCTATTCTCCACTTTCCAGATCCTTCTACAACTTTGTCATGCTTGGTCAAGCAGGAGATGCTCAACCACAGGACCCTTACCCAAGAAGATAGTGATATTCAAGTTCACAAAAGTGATCTTCCCAACCTTGGCCCAAACTTTCATTCACCCGAAGCTCTACTCAAATGCAGTCAGCTATTATACTCGATATAATATGATCACAGCAGCAGGAGCTCAGCCTCTTAACTTCTACCACATATATTGACCACCACCTGTTGATCCTGAAGATTGCTTAATTGACCACGAACTCTGCAACCTTGTTCAGGAAGCAAATCATGATCAAGAACCCACCAATCTTTACAATATATCATTGAGTTGGATGATGTGGATGACATGGTCTCCCAGGTTCCTATTGTTCTTATAGATAAGCACAATCCTGATCCTTTTGAGCTGACAGTAGATCCCATTTGACATGTGACTCATAAAGATCATAGTGTTATAAGTGAAGCAGCCCCCTTATCTTGTGGTCTTATATATGCTCACAACTTGGCTTCATCTTCAGTTTCATTTACTGTGGATTGCCTGTAACACTCTCTTGGCAATTATCTCTTGTCTTCTTGTGGTTCTTTGTTCTGATCTAGCCTGGCCTCTTGTGACCTTGCAGTCAGCAACTTGTATCCTCAGACTTGATGCACCTTTTATCATGCTCCCTGTCTATTCTAGTTGTCAAGAAGTATATCCACTAGTGGGTTCACCTCATGTTCAAGACATCTGTACTATATGCAATCTCCACCTCTTCCTTCCTGACAAGACCCAGCATTATAATGATCAAGCCAAACAGACACTGTTTGTCAAGTATCCTTACCTTCTACTCTCTTAATAACTTCACTCTTTACTTACTATTCCTGGACTTGAGAATATGTTGGATACTTGGAGAGCCAAACTGTATCTTCAGGACCAATATATGGATATCTTCAATGGCAATATCTGTTATTTGAGACTTAAAGTGCTGGATGTGTCTCTATTTTGTTCGAATAGCTCCAATGAACCTAAAGGCTCAAATGGTGAGCTGTGTATTGGTATTAACCTTGGTCTAAACTAGTGGATAATCAGATAGTTCCTTAGATACAATCTACTTCATCTTACTTGACAGGTTCTCATATGTTCAGAGTAATATTGCTTCTTAAAACAACTTGGATAGACTAAATCAGTTATCTTAACAAAGTGCTTGAGTGCTTTGGATGACCAATGCAAAACCAGCTTGTACACTCTTATCACAGGATACTATTAGTGTCATATCCTGGACTTCCATCTCTGATCGTCTCTGCACATCTTCACTTCATTCCTCTTAGATTCTACTCCGCACCATCCTGGACTTACAACTCCGGTTACTCTGGTGTTATTCCTTTTTAGTATTAGTCTTCATTCTTGCACTATACCTGTGTCTCGCTTACGAGCACAGCTCTGGCTATGTTCCTGTCCCATTTTCACTCCAGTTATCTCTCTTCCAATTTCCTGTCTTACTCAGTACTTACAAATCTGCACTGCTCCGTTTACTAATCCGCACTCGACTCTCGTATATAAACTCCTGTACTCCGCCTTTGTATTCCTTAGTCTGAATATTAGTTTTATCCTCTCAATCACTCCCGATCACCTCCAACCTCCAACCTCCGAGACCTCGATAGTCTACTCTTATCTCTTACTTGTACTCGACTTCACCATTAGGTGTTAAGTCCTACTCTGTACTCCGTACTCCGCAAATACCAAGGCAAGACTTACAGCAAGGGCACAACACATACATTGAAGCCAACGCCTGTCTGACCCCGAGTAACTCCAAGTCTCGGAGTTACTACCCCTTGAATAACACCCCTAACAGTATATTCAGACTTCTTGTTGTTGTTAAGTTGCTGAATTATGGCTACTCGAACTACTAGAGTTCAAACTCGTGCCCAAAGCACACAACCCATCTCTCCACCTCCCCAGTTCAATCCCCTTTCCCATTTCTCCAGTAATCGTCGAGGACCAGAAGTTGTCAAACAATTCCAAGGTTTTTCTGCATGTCGAATCTCATCAGCCTCCACTGCAATTCCATTTCCCCGCAACACTCCAACACCAACTCCGGGACCTAGCATCTCCCAACACCTCTGCAATAAACGCGAGTCTACTCCGTCTACCATTTAGTTGTCTCAGATTTGAACTGTTTGCAACTGGTGTACAGCAACATTACCATATTGGGAAGGGTCCTCCCTATCCAAAATAAAATTTCAGAATTTTTGGGAATTTTTAGACCATTTTTCAGTCATATACAAGATTTAGTCTCAAAATAATGTCTACCCTAGAAATGATCATATCTTGAGAGTTTCTCTATTGATTCAGCTAAAAATTGGATCTACAGGTAGCTAATGGCATGCGCCAATTTTCATTCCACTATACCTAAGTGTGTAAAGCTGGATTTGGACCAGTTTTATTAAAAACTAGTTGCAACTGGTTCAAAACCATTAAAAATTAATTTTGGACTAGTTTTTTTAATGTTTTGGACCAGTTGTATCTGGTGGGCCTGGGCCAGGACCTTAGTTGGTGAGGAGCTGCACTGAGCAGTGCCAGGGGTCCTGGCATAGTGGCTGGCAGCCTTGTAGTCAGTCTTGCATGTGTAGTCAGTTAGTATTCTACCACTCACACCTGTGGGTTCCCAGGGTGTCCCTCTCCATTTGATGATGAGAGTAGGATTGGGCTCTGTCTGGCAAGTCTTCTCTGTGATTTGGCATTGATCATTCTAGTCTTGGTATCAGCATTGGCACTGTGTTATGCATTATTCAAGTTTTTCATGTGGTCTTGCATCAGTCTTTGTAATTGGCATTGTATTTGGTCTCCTGGCATTCATTCTAGTGTTTGACATTAATGTTACTGTCAAGTGTATCAGTTTTTGTCATTTTATATCTGTCCTGCCCTTAGACATCTGCTTCCACTTACAGCACACATTTCCATCATTGTGCATTGCCCCACACCATATCTGCACTATCATAACATCCTTTCTATCTAGTACTTCTTTTCTAAAGCTTATAAACAGCCATCTTATTTTTTCAACTCACAGCTACACATCTAAACCCTCATAGTCCACATCATATCTGTGTTTGACTACCTTTAGGCTACTACCATTACCAACTATCTCTTCCCATTACTCCAAGGAGATGGACTTGATAAGGTAAAGCCATATGAATGGTTCAGAAAATTTGAGAGTGCACTACTGACATCCTGGTTGAATACACAAAAAGTCAAGTACTTCTGCATACAGCTTGACCTGGGAAACCTTGTTAAAGAGTGGTTTGAGGACCTCACATTTGCAGAAATCACTAGCTAGGTACACTATAGACTGTACTTGTTATAAGATGGCCACTAAGACCCAAACATGCACCCAGATCATTAGCAACTGTTACCACTCAGGTGCTACTAGTACCTTCACAGACCATATGGATGACATGTAGTTGGGCTGATAAAGTAGAGCAGCAGCTTCCTCATCCAGTCCCTATTCAAGCCCCTTTGAGTCCTCCTAGGTTGTCACCATCACTACTGCCCATTGTCCAAAGAGCCTTCTCAGTCCTTTACACCCCATCTTGTAACCCATGATTGAGCCTTAATTCCCACTACCATCACTCCCATTTCTGAAGGGTATGCCATTCATTTTCACCTTCTATCTCTCCCTGTACACTCATAGATACTCACCCTTTACATACTACACCATTTCAGCACTTTTGTCACACTCATTCTCAACACCCCCTTTTTTTTTTATAGTTCACCATTTGCTACTTCCACACACCATCATTTTAACCCTGCTAGGACTTCACCTCCCATTCATTGTTCATGTACATGCCATTTTCTTCCTACTAAGTATTTTCACCACTACATACATCCTTTGGTAAAAAACCAGACTTAACTGGACTTTAGAGTACTATTTATGTCAAGCTGTTTGGATATACCACATGATGGATGATTGAATACCATTTAAAACCAATCCTAATATATAGTCACAATCAAGAATTACTATTTATAGCAAAGAATCCAGCCACTGAGAAATACTCTAACATGTGCTTACTTTGTGTATGATACTGTGATGACCCACAAATAGATTGAGCTACTTTATATTCTAGGAAGATATGTTCACCAAGAATCTTAACTTATATTTCCTACTAGTCTATGATAGTGTGAATGATTCTACCCTCTAGAATGCCTACTATATTCACAGATACAAGGCAAGGGGGAGTGTTGAAGTGTAGTGTACATAATAGATAGTAATATTCACTGCTTTATTTATCTTACTTTATTTTTAAACTACATAAACAGTAAAAATGGTAATACAAACAAGAGGTGAGTACTCACTGAACATATGAACAACTAAAGAAGGATCTAAAGATCTCAAATATTGTTGGTAAGTATCAAAAACTCATTTTGGTATTGATCTGAATTCATCCACTTTGAAATGGAGATTATTGTATTGTTTTCATTTTGACTCACCCTGCTTCTGCAGATGTAATCTTACACTTGAGGGCATCCAGGAAATAGACAGTTTGAGAGCTGGTATGAGAGTTAGTCCATTTCCAAGTCTAGGGGTGCTATAGCATATGCACTACAGCAAGTGCTAGATCTCAATCAGAATTGATCTCTTGTCAGCATTATCAACTGCTAGTACATAGAGTATATGTGACCATAATACAACATGATATAACAGTTGAATATGTTGTATTATATGATGATGTAGCATGTTGTTATGCTATTGTCATGCTATGTCTTATACTTCCTATACTTCTTTCCTCCCTTGTCACCACTCCAAGTTGGTAGACATAACACCTGTACTTGTAATAGTAGTGTAATACATATTGAAATAACAGGTTTAACTGTTGTGCAAGACTTGTTCCTTCAGCTCCTTGAATCTGAACCAACACCATAGTCAGTTTTCCCATGTCAAAAGCAAGACAATGACAGGCAAAATGAAAACAAATATATCCCAGCTGACAAGCTGCCTCCCCCCTCCCCTCAGGTCCCTCTCATGCCCACCAACAATCAAAGTAAGCCAACAAGCCCCCCCCAATGCACCATCAAGGGATAAGTGACCAATCTCATGAACTAATATCAATCAAAAAAGACAACCACCCTCTCTATATACTCATGACAAAGAAGATCCTCCCTTCAATCCATCACCCATCACCAAATCACAACTCAGTCTACACCCATGAGGAAATCATGACACAAATAGCCATAGATAACCCAACTACTTAAACCCCCTCCTCCTACACCTACCTCAGGCTACCATCCCAAATGATGGTGTCCACAACCTTCAACAAGTGCTCTAGCAAGAAGTCCAAAAACTAAGATCCTAGCTCCTCTCATAAGCCCTAATCACTCACAGCACTATACACCTCACAATCTAATTCAGCTAGAGAAAGTGTCTCCTCAAATCATCTTTGTTGAACAACTGGTTTGACCTCATAGCCCCCAGTGATGACAAAATGATAAACACCCCAATTCCCACAGCCCCAATCACTCCTTTACTCACCCAGCTCCCCTTGGCATCCTCCAAATAAATGATATAGAAAAAGAGCTACAAGATAACCTCACAACAATAGGACATAGTGACACCACACCACAGACAATGTGGGCCAACTTCAAAGAAAACATAAAGGCTATACTTACAAAAGCAGACAAACAACAATGAGTAAAAATGAAAAATAAAACAACAGCAATCTAGAAAGACATCCACAAAGCTGAACAAAATGAAAACATAGATAATGATGATAATCACAGAAATTGCCCTCATGAGACAAGAACTACAGCACCTCAACCAAACTACTAATGAGCCCTAACAACCCAGAAAGAAAAAAAGCAACAATAGAAAACCTAAAACAAATACCAGAAAACCAAAAATTTGATGATCCAGAATCTAAACTACACAGCTTAATCACTGAAAGTCAAGTAACACAAGCTCTACTAACATTCAAAAATGGAACAGCAACAGGCCTTGATGGATTACCATATGAATTCTAAAAAACAACTACATGAAAACCATACCTAACTAACCAAACAAAACACCCCATCCTTTAATATCACAATATGCCTAACTACAATATATAATAATATACAACTTTGTGGCACAGCAGAAAATACAACCTTCACAGATGGTTGGATGTGCCCACTGTACAAAAAAAAACAGAAAAAGAATAGAGAACTACCAACTCATAACCCTCCTCAATACCAACTACAAAATCATGACAAAAACATTAGCAGCACAACTAGCATGCCATGCCTGTGACCTACTACACCCAGACCAATCAGGTTTTATCCCAACAAGATCAATTTTCAACCCAATAAGGCTTGCTGAAATGATAAGTGCCTATATGGACTACATGGAAGAAAATGGAGCCATTATAGCACTAGATCAAGAAAAAGCATATGATAAGATAGACCACCACTATCTAATCAAAACACTTAGTATGCACCTTCAACCTACCAGATAGATTTATATCCACAATTGAAACACTATAAATATGTAAAAACATCAGTAATGATAAATGACATCTCAAGCAAACCATACCTGGTAACAAGAGGGATGCAACAAGATAACCCCCTTGTCATGCCTACTATTCAACCTAGTAGAAATAAAGTAGAATAATTGCAACCATGGACCCCCATCCTAGACTAAATAAAAACCACTCTAGAACAATGGAAAATAGGAAAACTCATCTTAGATGCCAAATAACTAATCATACAAATGGTTGTCAGTGGAATGACCCAATTTCTAACAAAAGCACAAGGCATGCTCCCTACAATAACAAAATCACTAACATCAACCATATAAACCATTCTGTGGAATGAGAAGAAAACTCCACTTGGTCTCAGCCTGAAACAACTAACAAAGCCCCAACAAGAAGGAGGCATAAACTTATTAGACCTGGAAGTCTGAAACCAAGCCATAGAACTAAGGTGGGTCTTCAAATACACAGATAGATCACCAAAAAGACTACAATGGACCTATGTCCTAGACACTATCATTAACTGTATTAACAACAATAGAATAACAAACTACATAAAAAAACATATTTACATTTCTAACAATGATGTGCCCATCTGGCAGAATGAGAAGAAGCTCCAAACAACTCCCCCATGCCTTAGTAGCACTACTAACAATGACAAAAAAATGCAACCTAACCTTTGCCCTCAAAAAACCATTAAAATCTCTGAAAAGGCAAATGCCAGCATGGTTTCACATTGGCATCCTATCCCAGCTATACCACACAAAAAAAAACTGCATGCCTGTAAATGGTCCATAAAGCAACACAAATGAAAGACCTGATGAAAATATGTAAACAACTAAACACAGCAAATGGCTGCCACACACAATATGAAAAATGCACCTGCTGCCACTGTAAATGAGACTGAATGAAAGGCTATAAAAACTCACAAAAATGTGCTAAACAGGCTAAAGAAATTACCAGAATGTGGGAAGAATTATTCAACATATATAACCACCCTAAAAAAGACAACTTGACACTCACACACTGACATAAAGAAAAGAATCAAAAGGCAGACATAACAAAAGGAGATGAAATCACATTCAACCTGACTGTCATGGCAAGAGACTCCCTAGATAAATGCTTCAGAGTCTTGGACAAAAACACTAAACCAACCAACCCAGCCTACAGACTTACCAACCCACAAAGGGAACAAGGAGAGCAAGTTGATCCCATGATAGCCTACATGAACAGCAGCTGTCTAAGAAACAAAAAACTCAACACAGTCTGCAGAGGTAAAATATGGTTTGGTGAAAACCACCCCCTCAATAAAGTAATATGCATACTGGGAGGATACCAATCCAACCAAACAGGCCTTGACAGACTCACCAAACACCTAAACCACTGGGAAGACAAAGCATAGACTGGTATAAGCAACCCCCACCTGGTTCAAAGCTGCAGCTTACCAACTCAGATGGCTGCCCCAACTAACTTCAGATGGACAAAAGGACATAATGGCAACCCAGGGAATTAGGTAGGGGATAACCTAGCCAAACAAGGAGCAGAAAAGAGAACAGCCAACAAGATCAACACCACAATACCACAGAACTTCAACATCCTAGGAGTTAAACTAAGCACACTCACCCAAAAAACAGCACATGAAACCATCAAAGTATAAAAGACAACACCATACCCTTAATAAATCCTCATAAACCTAGATGTCACAAGATATGCCATTAAGGACCTAACTAGTACCTTGAGACTGATACAATTATCTGGAACAAAATCAGAGACCCAAATATATGAAAGCCAATACAAAACTTCCTATACAAAGCACTAACAGAATCCCTATGCATCAGGGATTGTTGAACAAAAATTCCCATGTATGAACACTGGGCACAATGCACACACTACCAAGACATTCCAGAATCCCTCAAACACATAATAACTAAATGCACTCACCCCATATCCAAGCTAATATGGGACCTAGTGAAACAGAAGTGGCCCAAAGGCAAAGACAAGGACAGACTGGTTCTCATACCAGCCCCTAGACTGTCTAATTTTTAGCCTTTCTGCTGTATTCAATGCATTTTTTTTCATCACAGATCCAGATCAAGGCTTTGAATCTCAAGCTCTCTTGTTTTTCAATCAGGTTGATTTGCCTACAATAAATTCTCCACCAAACTCAGAGCCTCAAGGTTCAGATTGTATTCTCACTAGTAGTTGTTATAATTTCCTTTCCTTCTCCTTGTTTCTTTTTCTATGTTACTTGATTACTTTTGCTCTATAGTCTTCCTTTGGACTTGTCATGTCTCTGTTGTCTAAGCCACTTTGGTCTTATTGTCACTGGCTTACTAATCCTACCACTCTGATCATATCCATAGTGCTTTAGTCATTTTTCTTCTATTAGAATCTGCATAATGCATCTCCTTCCTTCTAGGTCCTATTGTGTTTATTTTGATCTTACTAAAATTTTCTTTGATCATATATAAACTCCATATTTCTCTTGTTTGTAATCTTGGCTTATCTTGTCTTGTATCTCTCAAACCCTTGATCACTTGTCCCAAGCTCCAAGTACTTCTGAATCATTGAACCTTGACTCCTATTAGACAGACTTGATAGTCCTTGACTCTCTTTACAACTAGTAGACTCATAGTGGTTGTTTGAGGTATTGCAGCTGTGCAGTGAGTACAAGTTATTGCTTAGTCCTATCTAGAACAAGCATAACAGTAATCAATAGTCTAGTTCAGCTGGCCCCTTCATACTATCTGAGCCTAGTGTCTTCTACTGATCTAGGCAAACAAGTCTCAGATGTGTATCTGTGCTAGATAGTGCCATTGATCCATCACTACTATGACTCAATCCATCAATGGGTCTTGATACTAATGCTCACACTGACCTTAAATTTTTTCTGCTAGTTCTCCCTTCTATTTCTGAGCTACTACTACCACTTGATTCATCAATAGATCTTGAGACTGATTCTCATGCTAAGTCCAATGATCTTGATAATCTGTACTAATATTCTTTTTTCTACTGATCTCTCCACAACTCCCACTCCAACTTGATTTGCTACTTGTCCAGATACTATTAATATTCTATATAAGTCAGCTATCCCTACCATAGCCACTAGGGCCACCATGCCCCCATGTCTCACTTCATTATGGAGCACTATGTATCATCACAAGTATATTCAAATCAAGTGACCAATTTTAATCACTTGATTCTAATGAGAACAATAATATTGACTTTCTCAACTAACTCAGATACTGTAAGCAATAGCCTCAGGCTCACACACTCAGTACTGGCAGTCTCAGGCTATTGGTTTGGACTTAGACTCATTCTACATTCTAATGCTATTCAACTTGAAAGTGGCTTCAATTCCTCAGACTCTAGCTCTGGCTATCATATAATTGCACAGACTGGTAAGTCCAGTGTGTCAATGTGCTGACACCTCCAGATTCAGGAGATAGCTCCTTGAATCCCCTCTCTGCTAGGTTAGTACACTGGCCTATAGTATCAGTAGGTAAATATCATGAGAAACCTATTGACAGGATTGCTAATATGCTTAGCTCAGAAAATAAGAGCTTGATTTATAGCTATAAGGTGAGCCAACAGGAGAGGATTAATTTGAATTTGAATTAACTAGCTTCAGGCCAGATCAAATGTTCTTATACAGTATCATATTAGTAGTGGAGTGTCTTTATACATACAATATAGTATAATATATGTAATTCAAGTTACTACTGTCTAGGATACTAGTAAGCTAGCCATAACTTGTTGATGGAAGTTCTAATCTATCAAGTGAGCAAGTCCATTATCAATTTTCCTATCATTTCCATTAGCCTACTCTTCATCCTAAACTCTATTTTCTTTCTATACTACTTTATAAAGTATGCTTGTGAACTTTATAACCCAAGTTTTTCTTCAATTTCAATAATCATATTATACAAAATCAAGCAATGATAGATCCATATGATTACATAATTGAGCTTCTTTTCTCCTTGAATCTGAACATATAGCTCTTAAAGGGACTTGAACCTTTCAAGTCAATTATTCAGAAATAAAAAATTATAAAGAGAGAAAACAAGTATCTTACTATTGATAAATAGTTATTAAAAAACCTTTTCTCTTGAAAGAGTTTCCCTCTATAGGCTACTTGAATAGTGTGACATACCATGTCATTAAGGGATAGACACTGTGAATCTATTCAAAGCCACTCTCTATTGTCAAAAAACTATTCTGGATGACAAGTAACTTGGAAAGTCTTTTTTATAATATCTCAGCTTCTAAAAGAGGCTGAAAGTGGTACCATCCACATAAAAGACCCATTTCTCCATACTAAACAGAATTTGGATACACTTAAGAGGATCAAAGTGGATAACCATATCATAAAGGCATGAAAGTGCAACCATGACATTTGTAGTAGGCATGAACTGTACTCACTGCAACACTTACTTACTCAGTCATATTCTAAGTTGTTAGAATTCCATATATTTAATACTATTTAGTCAATTGTATCCAGACAGGTTGGTTGCCTGGTATAATAAGGACATTAGAATTAGAATTAGGGTCAACTGGTATTCGATAGAAAATTGGATGTCCACTGACCTCGTCTACAAGAATAAAATAATCAAACCTTTACAAGCTTAAGTTATTTATAGAAGGACAGTAGAAAGCAGGTCAAGAGGACTAGAGGTTTGGGAAAAATTCAGAGAGAACATGACTGGGTCCTTCTAGGAGCTGAAAGGGTCTCCTATATACTATTCTACTATTTGTATAGGTATATTATAGAGGTAGACAGAGTATATGACTAATGTATTCCACATCTATAGAGGTAATCTACAGAATGTGAGTATGAAGTGTAGGATAAAGTAGAGTAATCTCACCTCAGTATATGATGAAGCGTGTGACTGAGGTTAGGACACATTGAAATCAATCTTATCTATCTGAATATTACATAATACAGAAATGTCTGTCTGGCTATGATATACAAAGACTAATAATAATTCTACAACATGTATGATAAATCTAGAGATATGCTATGTTATAAGACAAGGGTTCTAGATGGGCTGAGGATTTAAGAATCTGGACTGCATAGCCATATAATGTATCTGCATAATAGGGGAGTCTGGCTAGGCATAGAGGAGAGGTTAACATAAGAATATGAGGATAGTTATGAGATGGACATGTGTAGAATAAAATGAAAATTATGAGTCTAGAATTATTTGAGGGTTTGCATAGTCAGACTAGACTAGTCAAGGGTTAATAGGTCTGGACCATGGACAGGCCTAGGCCAGTGTAGAACAGTCTGGTTCATATAGATTGAAGTCAAATAGAGCTAAATATATGAATAAAGTATTAGACTATACTATAGCAAGTTCAAATCGCAATGGAAAAATATAGAAAAATAGTTATAAAATAAAGCAATTAGAATAGTATTATTGAGATAGCATCAATGGTTGATAGTGTATTACTGGGGTTGTCAATTGTGGCAATAGTCATGAATGAGTCATGTTGCTAAGTCATGCTACTATGTCACACCCATAGTAGGTATCATAGTAGTAGTGACTAGTTAGTCACTTCTAGTGATGTGATTATAACAAAGAGCAGAAAGACTTTATGAGATATATAAAGCTTGTAACAGAAGAGATATGGTTGATGGAGCTTCCACTCAGATAACAGGTAGATTTGAAGGGCATGAATGGTACAAGTATAAAGAGCAAGGACATAAAATTAGAAGATCTCATTATAAACAGCATCAAGAATGTTCTCATAAAATTCTAAGAGAAAAAGATAAGTGATCAACTATTATCTAAGTTATGATCAGAGCCAGAGCCAGTCTAAGAGATAACCATAGTACTAGTGTGATTAGATCCTATAGAGGTAGTTCTGGAGAATGTGGAGGTAGTAGAGGATGAATAAGAATTATTAGAGCTTGAGTTTGAGTCTGAGTCCAGGTCTGAGTCAAGTGTAGCATAATAAAAAAGAGACTGTTTTTTAAAGTTTAGTATACTAGAGGATATCAAGCTGCACTCAGGCAGCTTGAAGCAAGTCCAAAAGCTGTCTACACCATAATTTCTAAGGAATAGGTTCAAGGAGGATATAGAAGACATAGTTTTCTGCTTGGAGGCCTCTTATATCTCTGACTATTTTACTATCTTAGTGATATTTTTCCCTTTTTTGACTATGTAGATCTTGATTCTCCAACTTTAATTTAGAAATATACTATGTTATAAACTCCCTGTGCTTGACATGATCTAAAATAGAAACATACTATGCAATGGACTTTCTAAGCTGAGTTTGAATGTTGACTTGAAGGCACAACTAGTTGATATTTATGTCTACAAGGTGGTGGTCTATGTCATATTAGCAATCTTCACCCTTCCTATCTTCCAATTCACTATGTTTTACTTTTTCCACATAGTGAGACTGGGTGCCATTTAAACATTCCTGTCATATCCCGGACTTCCATCTCCGATCATCTTCACACATCTTCACTTCGTTCCTCATAGATTCTACTCCGCACCATCTTGGACTTACAACTCCGGTTACTCCGGTGTTATCTCCTTTAGTATTAGTCTTCATTCTTGTACTATACCTGTGTCTCGCTTACAAGCACAGCTCCGGCTATGTTCCTGTCTCGTTTTCACTCCGGTTATCTCTCTCCCGATTTCCCGTCTTACTCATACTTACAAATCCGCACTGCTCCGTTTACTAATCCGCACTTGACTCCCATATATAAACTCCCGTACTCCGCCTCTGTATTCTTTAGTCTGAATATTAGTTTTATCCTCTCGATCACTCCCGATCAACTCCGACCTCCGAGACCTCGACGGTCTATCTTTATCTTTTACCCTTACTCAACTTCACTATTAAGTGTTAGTCTAACTCCGTACTCCGATCCCTGCAAATACCAAGGCAAGACTTACAGCAAGGGCGCAACACATATGTTGAAGCCAACGCCTGTCCGATCCCGAGTAACTCCAAGTCTCGGAGTTACTGCCCCTCGAATAACACCCCTAACAGTATATTCAGACTTCTTCTTGTTGTAAAGTCGCTGAATTATGGCTACTCAAACTACTAGAGTTCAAACTCGTGCCCAAAGCACACAACCCATCCCTCCACCTCCCCAATTCAATCCTCTTTCCCATTTCTCCAGTAATCATCGAGGACCAGAAGTCATCGAACAATTCCGAGGTTTTTCCGCACATCAAATCTCATCAGCCTCCACCGCAATTCCGTTTCCCCACAACACTCCGACACCAACTCCGGGACCTAGCATCTCCCAATACCTCTGCAATAGACGTGAGTCTACTCCATCTACCGTCGAACCCATCACCGCACCTCAGGACACTTGGGGTTTCGACGATGATGATGATGCAGGCGAACCAGATCACCCCGGAGATGATGACCTGGGAAATGACGATGATCCTTTTGGCAATGACGATGAACCTGAGGATAATGACCCACACAACGATGGGCCTAATGCTGAGGACCCAGATAGACTCCTCTTCCACCTCACTACCACCATCCGCAACCTTGCTCGTGCTACTCATCGCCCCTCCAACTCCGACTCTTCCCTGCACACTAAAGTCCGAGAACTGGACCAGTTTGACAGGACTGATCCCCGCAAACTCCGAGTTTTCTTAGTGCAATGTGAACTCAACTTCTAGGATCGCCCTAAGGCTTTCCACACGGATCGCGCCAAAGTCACCTTCACGCAATCCTTCTTGAAAGAAATGGCTCTCAAATGGTTCAAGCCAGACCTTCTACAACTCAATGATCCTGATGATCGTCTGGACTGGATGGACGACTACTCCGCTTTCGTACTTGAACTTCAGACTAACTTTGGTCCGCACAACCCTGTTGGAGATGCTGAGCACCAGCTCGACAATCTCACAATGAATGACGGACAATGGATCAACAAATATGTTGTCAAGTTTAACAGGCTAGCTACGCAAGTCCGTGGCTATGGAGAAGGCGCACTCCGCCACCATTTCTACAATGGGTTACCTGACCGAATCAAAGACAAAATCACTCGCATTGGTAAATCCGCAACCCTCGCCGAACTCTGTAGAATCACTCAAGCTATTGACACGCGTTACTGGGAACGCAAGTCAGAAATAAGTTGTCAGTCGAAGCAGCCGACCAACTCCGGTCACAAGTCCGCAGATAAGTCCTCTATGTCGACCTCCACATCTAACTCCGGCAACTTGAACTCTGGGCACTCGAAGTCTAAGGACTCATCTGAGTCTAAGGGCAAAGGTGTCATGACCTCCGCAGTTCCAAAGCCTGATCTCTCATCGAAATTAGCCAAGGACAGCAAACTTACTGCCGAAGAACGCAAGCGTCGATTCGATAACAATCTCTGCATGTTTTGCAGTAAATCTAGGCACGTAGCCAAAGAATGCTCCAAGTCTACGTCTAGAGCAGCCAAAGGTCGTGCTACCAAGACCGCAACTCCGGACGCTAAACCCAAGCCCTCCAGCATGGAGATGAAAAAATAGTCCGTGACCTCCGTTGCTCCGCACAGGCAGAAGGTTGTATTGACACCAGCTGTGCAAAGGAGCTACGCCTCAACGCATCCACTCTTTCAGACCCTCGTTCACTCATGCCCTCCATCTCTCTAGTTTCGTATGACATTCCTTCTTTCTCCGTGCTCGTAGACTCCGGCTCTTCAGATTGTTTTATTGATACTACATTCGTTAATGAACATAACCTTCAAACCTACTCCATATCCCCACTTCAACTCCGCCTCTTCGATGGAACAACCAACTCCATGATTACTCAAGCGATTGACCTCTCCATACGTTTCGAAACCGGTGATATCACTCCGACGACACTCTATGTCACATCGTTGGATGGATCCTGTTCTCTTGTTCTAGGACACAACTGGCTGACCCACCACAATCCGTTGATTGATTGGGTTTCTAGCAGTATCTCGTTCCATGCACCTGAGCAGTCCAGTCTGACACCCCCAAGCTCTCCTCTGCAGCCTCCGGCTGATCCTCCCAAATCCAATCCACCGCGTTTCTCCAAGCAGAAGGCCCCTCACATATCGTTTGTTAATGCAGCAGCATTCGTGTTAGCATGCCGATTAGAAGGATCTACTCAATTCAGTCTGTAACTCCGTCCGCAGGAGACCGAGCTCCGCTCAGCCTCACATCCTCCGATTCCTCTGCTCCCCCCATTGATCTCTCTACTGTTCCTCCCGAGTATCACGATTTTCCAGATGTGTTTGGCAAGAGCAAAGCATCTACCCTTGCTCCGCATCAGGAACATGACCTCAAGATCGAGTTAGAGGAAGGTGTGTCTCCCCCGCTGGGAACCACCTACTCCCTTTCTCTCTCCAAGCTCATTTCTCTCCGGGAGTTCCTCGATGAACACCTTTCTATGGGCTTTATTTGCCCTTCTTCCTCCACTCACGCCACTCCGGTTCTCTTTGTCCGCAAGAAGGACAGTTCACTCCGCCTTTGCATCGATTTTAGAGGACTCAACAAAATCACGAAGAAAGACCGCTATCCACTTCCCTGCATCTCCAATCTCCTTGATGCTCCGAGTCGCGTGAAGATCTACACCAAAATCGACCTCCGGCATGCCTACCACTTAGTCCGCATTGCTGAGGGAGATGAATGGAAGACTTCCTTCTGCACGTGCTATGGATCATATGAGTGGCTTGTCATGCCTTTCAGCTTGACTAATGCCCCTGCTGCTTTCCAGCGGTTCGTCAATACTATCTTCGCTGATTTGTTAGATGTTTGTGTTGTCGTCTACTTGGACAATATTCTCATTTACTCCTCCAACAAGGCTTCGCACACCGAGCATGTCCGAGAGGTACTCCGACGACTCCGCAAGCATGGACTTTACGCCAAACCTGAAAAATGCGAATGGTCTACGACCTCTACCGAGTATCTTGGCTACCAGCTCTCTTCCTCCAGCCTCTCTATGTCCCCCGACAAGATTAAGGCTATTCAGGACTGGCCCGAACCCCGCAAAGTTAAAGATATTCAATCCTTCCTCGGTTTCGCAAATTTCTATCGTCGTTTCATCTCCGCTTATTCCGATATCGTCGTTTCTTTGACTCGCCTCACTCGCAAAGGCACTCCGTGGAAATTTAATGATGACTGCCATGCAGCCTTCCAGAAGCTTAAGGATGTCTTTATCTCTGCTCCCATCCTTACTCATTGGCTCTCTGATGCTCCCTTAATCATAGAGACAGATGCCTCTGACTACACCATCGCTGGAATACTTTCACTCCGCTGCCCCGACGATGAAATCCGGCCGGTCGCATTCTACTCTCGGACTTTGACTTCCTCCGAGCTCAACTACGACACCCATGATAAGGAATTACTGGCCATCCATGAAGCTTTCCAGACCTGGAGACATTACCTTGAAGGCTCCGGTACTCCGATTGATGTCGTCACCGACCATAAGAATCTTGAATACTTTTCCACTACCAAACTCTTGACTCGGCGGCAAGCCCGCTGGTCAGAGTTCCTCAGTCAATTTAATATGATTGTTCATTTCTGCCCCGGACGCCTTGGAGCTAAACCTGATGCCCTCACTCGCCGTTGGGACATCTATCCCAAAGAGGGGGATAGGGACTATGCTTGCATCAATCCGCATAACTTTAGACCTGTTTTTACCCAAGAACAGCTCGCGTCCTCCCTTAGAGCGACCTACCTCGCAACTCCGGTACTCCAAGCTAGTACTCTCTTCGAGCTTGAATCCCTCCACAATGACATCTGCTCCGCACTTTCCTCCGACCCTATTGCAATGAGACACATGTCTTCATCCACCTCCGAAGATCATCGTTGGAAAGTCGACGAAGATGGTTTCTTAAGATTAGATGACCGCATCTACGTCCCCGACTCCAATGATCTCCGCCTCCATGTCCTCCGATATAAACATGATCACCCACTCTCCGGACACTTCGGACAAAACCGGACTTTGGAACTCATTCGCCGCGAATACACCTGGCCTGGTATTAGGACCTTCGTCAAAGACTACATCTCCTCCTGTACCTCCTGTGCTCGTGCGAAAGTCCCAAGACATAAGCCCTACAGTTTGCTGAAGCAACTCCCCATCCCCGAACGCCCCTGGAACTCCATCTCCATGGATTTCATTGAACAGCTTCCTCCGTCCTCCAGATTCACCTCCATTCTGGTTGTCGTAGATCGATTATCTAAACAGTGCATATTCGTTCCAACTCACGATACCATCACATCCCCAGACCTAGCTAAGTTGTTCTTACTCCATGTGTTTTCCAAGCATGGAGTTCCCTCTCACGTCACCTCCGATCGCGGATCAGAATTCGTGTCGCACTTCTTTAGATCTTTAGGCAAAGCCCTCGACATCCGGTTGCACTTCACCTCCGGTTATCATCCCGAGGGAGATGGCCAGACAGAGCATATGAACCAGACCTTAGAACAGTATCTTCGCATTTATTGCAACTATCAGCAAGATAACTGGTCCGAACTCCTGCCCCTTGCGGAGTTCACATACAACAACGCTCTGAATGCTACTACTGGTGTCTCACCCTTCTTTGCTAATAAAGGTTATCATCCTAACATCTCCGTATTCCCCGAAAGGGATCTCACCTCCACATGCGCACGAGAATACTCCATAGATCTCGAATCATTACACCAATTCCTCCGAGAGGAAATGGCCCACGCTCAAGAGCGATACCAAGGACCCGCTGATGCTAAGCAAACTCCGGCTCCGGACTTCTTAGTCAGAGATCAGGTTTTCGTTAAAGCTAAGTACTTCAGAACTACAAGGCCCTCTAAGAAACTTTCGGACAAGAACCTAGGGCCTTTCGACATCATTGCCAAAGCTGGAACCCATTCCTTTACACTCTGCCTCCCCGACTCTATGAAGTCCGTACACCCCTTGTTCCACGTCTTTCAATTGGAACCTTGTGTTCCCAACACTATACCTAATCGCGTGTTAACTCCGCCTCCTCTGATTGAAGTAGACAGCGAACCGGAGTACGAGATCTCTGAAATCCTAGATACCAAGATCGATCGATGAAGGAAGAATTGCAAACTATTGTACCTGGTACGATGGGCTGGTTACGAAGGAACTGATGAAGAAACCTCTTGGCTGTTGGCTACTGAACTCAGACACGCATCAGAAATCGTTGCGGACTTCCATCTCCGATACCTGGAGAAACCTGGACCTCACTCCGCTTAACGATCAAAACAACAATTATGATTCAAGTTTATATCTACTACTGTCCCTGTTCCTTAGCTACCTCCTGTTTCTCCACTTTCTCCCTCAGCTTCTCCACTCCCTCATCATTCCACGCCAGCTCCACATACTCCACCGCCAACTTCGCCACTTCTTCCTCGACCCCGCTCATCGCTTCCCCCTTGTCGTCTGACTCCTCTTCCTCCTCCGACTCTGGACCCCACCTCAATCCCTTCAGGAACACGAGTTCCTCGAACCCGTCCGCGACCCTCTTCATCTGGTGGGTGAGCTGTCCCAACTTCCGGAACTGGGACTCGAAGATTTTGGCGATCTGCCTTAAGGCAGCCGCCACCTCCGAGTCCCCGGCTCTGCTCAACCCCGCGCTGCTCTGGTCCCCACTCGTCTGCACCTCGATAATCTCCACCGACTCGGACCTCGCCTTCTTCCTCTTTGGCCCCGCGTTGTCCTCCGTCCTCTTCCTCTGCTTCTTCTCCATCTCCTCCCTGGGTTGCTCGCACTTGTGCTTGCCCTTCCTTTCTTCCCTTCTCCAGGCTCACACTTCGTCCCCACCACGATGCACCGTGTGCACGGTTCTAGCGCCTTGCCCTTGCCCTTGCCCTTAGGCCTTGGCTTGGGCCTTGGAGCGCTTTGCTCTGCACGGACTTCCTCGGCCTAATCAACTCCGTCAGCTCCACATCATGCAATTGTACTTGTTACATACCCGTTTCTTGGCTGCCTCCTCGGCCTCCTTCAACCACCTCTCCTCCGTGGCCTTCCTTGCTTCCTCCGCCCTTCGAACCCTTTCCTCCTCCTCTGCCTTCCCCTTGGCTTCCTCCTCCGCCTTCCTCCACTCCTCCGCTTCCCTCCGCGCTTTCACTCGACGCCACCTCTCTGCCGCCTTCACTGCGAACAGCTCGTCACTGTCGTCATTGCCCTCCTTGAGGTGATCGTCAGACCAGTTCTCGATGTTGACAAAGTTAGACATTTTTTAAAGAAAAGAGAAGTTAACAAACTCGAGGAGCGCCCACCCAGACTTATATATGGTTCCACATCGGAGTCCCAAACTAACTCTGCGCAACCACACTATTGTTCGCTGATCCCTGCTTTGATAAGTATTGTTTCCTTTTGCGGCCTTCATGGGTTCAGGCCTAAGAGGGGGATACTGTCATATCCCGAACTTCCATCTCCGATCATCTCCGCACATCTTCACTTCATTCCTCATAGATTCTACTCCGCACCATCTCGGACTTACAACTCCGGTTACTCCGGCGTTATCTCCTTTAGTATTAGTCTTCATTCTTGTACTATACCTGTGTCTCGCTTACGAGCACAGCTCCGGCTATGTTCCTGTCCCATTTTCACTCCGGTTATCTCCCTCCCGATTTCCCGTCTTACTCATACTTACAAATCCACACTGCTCCGTTTACTAATCTGCACTCGACTCCTGTACATAAACTCCCGTACTCCGCCTCTGTATTCTTTAGTCTGAATATTAGTTTTATTCTCTCGATCACTCCCGATCAACTCCGACCTCCGACCTCCGAGACCTCGACAGTCTATCTTTATCTTTTACCCTTACTTGACTTCACTATTAAGTGTTAGTCTAACTCCATACTCCGATCCCTGCAAATACCAAGGCAAGACTTACAGCAAGGGCGCAACACATACATTGAAGCCAACGCCTGTCTGATCAGTAACTCCGAGTCTCGGAGTTACTGCCCCTCGAATAACACCTCTAACAATTCCCTTGAATCTTGGAGACAATTAGCATCCTCACTTCAAAAATGTTACACAACTCCTTTGGTATGCCTATAAACTACATATATGACCACCAAACAAAGAGCCACCCAATCTATTCAAGGGTGGAAGACTCTTTCAGCAATTGGTCTGTGATGCTTGAGCCTCTATTGATCAGTGCAATCTTACTTTGGTTGTTAATAATTAAACAAAGCTCAGAGCAGATATAAATGGACAGTCTATCAGCAATCTTCAGCTATTGGGCATATGTACTCTGTCCTAGCCACATCTGATGAACTTTTTTATCTGCATCTTCTTCTTACTATGGTCAAAGGTATATTTGTTATCATATAACCTTATATTATAACTTATTTCTTATCTGTATATATAGGTGCTACTTCTTATAAGAGTCTTAGAACTGTCAATAACCTGCATTCTATCTTCAAAGATGCCTGTGATGCACTTGAACTTCTACAAGATGATAGAGAATAGTTGTTATGTCTACAGCCTGGAGGCTGCTCATTTTAGATCTGGTCATCATCTATAATGTCTCTTCATTATTATTCTCATTTACTACTCTCCCAAGGATTCTAAAGCTCTCTGGAAACAATCTAAAGGCCACTCTGTGATGATTTACATTATCATCTTACCCATGTTTTTCACATTCCTAATCTATTTCAAGATCAGATTCATGACTATGGTTTATATCTCATAGAAAAGGATCTTAGAAGACATGGAAAGACATTGGAGAACTTCCTAACAATGTCTAGACCACAGCAAAATTGAGGCCATCAGGAGGGAAATCAGCTTATCAATGAGCAATTAGCCTATAACAGAGAGGATCAACAAGACTTTGTGAACAGAGAGAGGTCTACCCACTCTTAATGCTGAACAGAATGCTCTTTATCAAGCTATAATAGACAGTATGCTCAATTCACATGGCACTCCTCTCTTTCTTCATAGTGGTGGTAGTTGTGAAAAAACCTATCTAGCCAAACTGATTGCTGCTGGTCTTTGTACAACAGGAAAAATTGTTCTCTGTATTGTTCCAACTGGTCTGGCATTACTTCTGCTTCCTGGTGGTCATACTACTCATTCACACTTTAAAATCACTATTCTCTGTTATGAGGAGAGCATCTGCAATAAAAAGATGATCTTATCCATCAGCTACTTCAAAGAATCTCATTGATCATCTGAGATGATGCAGGATCTTAACATCATCATGTAGTGGAGACTGTAGATCACTCTCAACATGATTTATTTAACCAATCTCATCATCCATTTGGTGGAATTACTGTCCTGTTCAGTGGAGACTTCAGACAAATATTACCTGTGATCCAACATGGCTCAAGAGAACAGATTGTTCCTACAACTCTCACCCATTCTCATCTCTGGCCAAGCGTTAATGTTCACTACCTTCATCAAAATATGTGTCTTATCCAGGATATAGAATGTGATGAGTGGGCACAAAGACTTCTTGAAATAGGCAAATCCAGATCAAACTCTATAGAGCTGCCTAGCCACATGCACTGTGGAGACACTATGACCAGTCTTATTGATGCAATTTACTCTCAATATTGTCATCAAAATATTCTATTGTCTGATGGGTATTTCCTAGAGTGTACCATCCTCAATCCTAGAAATGAGCAAATGCATGATATCAATGCCACCATATTGAACTCTATTATCCCTCAGGACAAGGATGTACATCTTAGTGCAGACTCTGTGACAGAACAAGACTACAACTATATCCAGCCAGAGGTCTTGAATACATTCAGTCTATCTGGGTTCCCTCTTCACAGGCTAGAGCTCAAGAATAGTATACCTCTCATGCTCTTGCATAATCTGGATCCTCTTTATGATCTCTATCAAAGTACAAGACTGAGACTACTTAGATCTACTCACAGAATCTTAGAATATTGTGTGTTAAATGCAAATGATGATAGTGAAGTGGTGTTCATTCCCAGGATAGCACTAGACTCTGGCCTAGAGAATTCTCCTATTCCATTCAGACACTTGCAATTCCCTGTTCATCTGGCCTATACAATGACAATTAACAAGGCACAAGGACAAATAGTTCAACATGTTGGCATTAATCTAACTTCTCCTGTTTTCTCTTATGGTCAATTGTATGTAGCTCTTTCCCATTGTACTCATCCTAGAAATATCAAAATTCTCTTCCCTAAGGATGTGGGTACTACAACTATTAATATAGTCTGGAATGAAGTATTTAGACAGCTACAACTATGATTTTACATGTGTCTCTATTTATATCTTCAAATCTATCTTGACTTAGTCTGAGTTAATGACACTTCAATAAAATAACAAGTTGAAATATTATAATATTAATCTATATATCAAAGTAAGCACTAATATTCACTTGAAATTATATTAGTGGACATACTCAAAATAGGCACTGAAGATACTAAAGTGAGCATTCGCTAATTCAAAGGGCATATTATATTAATTAATTAACACTAATTAGAAATGTTCAACATAAAAATTAGGATTTAACATGTCCCCACCCTGTTGAACCAGCTATCAGCTAGTCTCTTATTGACCATATCACTAAGATACTTCAGGAGACATTCAAGTAGCTAGTAGAAGTATCAAAATACATATGCTACATAGGGAGATTATTTGCAGAGATACTACATATATCATAGTTTGTGTAGTAATACAATCAGTAATAGTAATTAAAAGTCCAGTTCAAGACTGCAAAAAAGACCAGCAGCTAGATTGCAGTTGCAGTTGTCTGGTTTTCAGAAACAAAGTAGTCCTAGTTGTCCTTAATCTTTAAAAAATAAAAAAACTAGTGTAAACTGTACAGCCACACTACCAATTGGGAAAATACTCCTCTTATTTACAATAATTTGTTCAGAATTTTTGATAATTTTAGAGGCATTTTTAAAGTAGATACAAGATATATACTCTTAAAATCAACATACAACCTAGAATAGACATATTGCTGGCATTTTCTGGTAGATTTGGTTAAGAATTCATGGATAGCTAGGAGTGTCTACTATTTTTCATTTCACTATGACTAAGCAGTCTGTGCCAGTCTTGACCACTGGATAACTGGTTCAATTAGTCAGAGATTTCTGGACTAGTTTTTTGAGGTTTTGCTCTGGTCTTTCTATATAGGAAGTATTAGAACCAGAGCTAGTAGATCTGGTGGCCTTCCAAATAAGAAAAAAACTGAACTGGCCTAGACTTTTAAACACTAATAATTAGCAAGTATAAACTAACCTACTACTACAACAAGGGGTGAGAATACCTTCATCTCAAACAAGATCACCTCTCATTTTTCCTATTTCAGCAACTGCATTGGTGCTGTTGATGGGACAGATAAGGGGGATATGTCATTCCCATAAAGCCATCATGGCCCTTGTAATTTGTAGTGCTCAGATGATCCTGAAAAAATCAGCAGGCCAAATGGCTTCATCCTAGGTATTAAGTTCATCTTGCACAACATCTGCCATGCAGGTTCAGTATGTACATCAACCACAGCCCCCCCATTGTTGTTGTTAATATTATATCCCTTGATGTAGCATGAGGAGTATGCCAGACAGGCCAAATCTGGCATCAGCAAGGAGATATCAATATCTATCCTCAGGAATGGTTAAATTATGTGTGCACACATTGTGCCACATCATCACATCTACTCATTCCATACTCTTATCACATATTGAAAAGAAAATTGGAGTTGCAAATGAACAGACAGTTTTGGGACAGGAACCCTTCCCTATTTGGGTGTTACTTAACTGGCACAAATGCTTGAATGTGTCTATAGCACTTATTTACCATTGTGCAGCTGGTTCATGACCCAAGTTTACTCATTGCACCATCCATTGTACCTTTCCCACCTGCTACAATCCACTGGCTCTGAGTTGACTGGCAAGATGCTATGGCACAAGCCTAGGCAAGTGAAGCCAAGGAAATGCAGAAGCTGATCTCTTTCCTGGACAACATGGACCCTGCAATTTTTCACTGACTCACAGAATACTCATACCTATAGTATGGGTCTGGGTGACTCCAGGGTGTGTGGTTATGGAGTTTACCCATGTAAATGTCTATAAACTCCTGATCACTCTGACCTCCAATCTCCATGGCCTTGATGGGCTATCTCTATTCTTTTTATCTTACTTGACTTCACCACTAAATGTTGAGTACAACTCTGCTACTCCAATCTCCAACAATACCGAGGCATAACTTACAACAAGTGCACAACAAATAAGTTGAAATCCCCAACCTCATAACCCTAACAGTATATTTAAATCTACTTGTTGTAACAGTCACTAAACTATGGCTACTCAAACTACTAAAGTGTAGACTTGTGCTCAAAGCATATAACCCATCCCTCTACCCCTCCAGTTCAATTCCCTTTCCCATTTCTCTAGTGATTGTTGAAGACCAGAAGTTGCCAAATAATTCCAATGTTTTTTTATATAAATTAAGCCTCATCTGTCTCCACCATAGTGTCATTTTGTTAGCATACATCAACTCTCCTCCACATCCAACTCTAGCAACAACTCCAGGTACTCAAAGTTTAAAGACTCATCTGTGTCTAAAGGCAAAGGTGCTACCCCTACCATAGCCTTAAAGCTTAATTTCTTGTTGAAATTAGATAAGAACAGTAAACTCACTATTGAAGAATGCAAGCACCATTTCAAGAATAACCTCTGCATTTTTGTAATAAATCCAGCTGGACATGTATCCAATGACTGCCCCAAGTCTCCCACTATTAGAGCAGCCAAAGCTTGTGCTACCAAGACTGGAACTCCAGATGATAATCTGAGCCCTCCAGCATGAAGGTGAAAATATTTTTTACATGTTGATTGGTAATATGGTAGAGTGGAGATTGTACTACCAGCTCACTCACAGTTGAGCATTGTCATGTCGATCCACCATGTTTTTCTGAGAGCAGGCCCCTCACATATTGTTCCTTAATGCAGCATTCACATTAGCTTATCAGTTGGAATTTGTCTGTAACTCTTTGCTCAGCAGCCTCTACATTCTCCAACTCCTCTTAGGATATCTTATCAATCCCTTATGATTTTCTACATGTATTCAGCCAGAGTAAAGCCTCTATAGGTGCTTGCTGCACATCAAGAACCAATCTTAGAATCCAGTTAAAGGAACATCTCCCCACTGGAAATCACTTACTCTTTCTCCCTCCAAGCTCATTTGTTCCTAGGAGTTCTTCAATGAACATCTGTCAATGGCCTTTATCCATCCTTCTTCCTCCAGTCATGGTGCTCCAGTTCTCTTTGTCTGCAAGGAGAACTGGAGCAGCAATGGATCGCTTTAGATCTAGTGAGCTTACTGGCAGAGAATAATAGCCTCCACTAAAAAACTGTAGCAGTGTCAGAAATAAAATAGACAAAATGAGTAGAACTCAAATTGAGTATCAGAAATACCATCAGAAGAAATCTTTGAAAGCAGGAAAGTAGAGGAATGAGGAGTTTCAAGGGGCTGCTTAGAAGTAGAGCTGGTAATACTTAGGAGTGTGAGGGATGATGCTGATACCAAGGGACCCCAGCTGACTAGAGACTCTGGGACCCAACAAAGTGTGGGTTCTCCTTTTAGTGGGTAGCTGGAAGTGATATGAGTGATGCTATCTTGTTACTCTTTGATGATACTTATTAGCTCTAAAAATATAATACTCTGGTCTGAGCTATAATGGTCAACTTGATCAATGAGACTTTGAGTGAGGCATTGGTAGTGAATATATCTGAAGCATAATGATCCTTGTCTGCACTTACATAAACACCACAAGTCCAAACTTGAGCTGCTCAATTATTAATGTTGACAACCCTTCTTCTAGCAATAAGTTTTTCAAGCATTGATCTTCTTATGTTATAAGAGATAATGAGCTATTATTAAATATATAATACATTTTGACATGGTAAATACTTTTGTGGTGAGTTAAAGCTGGAGACTAGGTAAGCTCATTAATTTGTGTCATATACTGTTCAAAGTGATAATCAAGTGGTCATAACTGGAGGGAGGTGCAATAGTGGAAATGAGAATGATGTTTATCTGACACTTTGACATCAATCTTCTGTAGTTGAAATACAACATGGTGCACTTTAGCAATCCAGGCTTGTATTGTAGTATCTCATCCTTGTAAGGAGCATGAGAAACTTGTGACAGAGGGCAATGTGACTGACAAAAGCATAGACATGGTAGACAGTTTCAAGACTGGTCTATATGATATGTGTGAGTCACAGTCACAGACATAATAAAGCTCAGTGGGACAGTTTGATATGAACAATGCTTTCAGCATAGACTATAGCTTGCTTTTCTAACAAAGATTTTTACTATAGCCAAGTTAGGGGCTATCAAGCAGCCTTGTCTTTACTATCTACATATCCCAATAGACTCTTTTATGAAGTCAAGAGCACTTTCATTAATAGACACTATTCATAGCAATTGGTTCTATTGAGCTTTGTGAACAATGTGTAAGAGGTATGAGGGATGACAAGGGGAAGTGATCAGTGACAAGTAGTGGCAAGTAATGAGTAGTGCATAATAGATGCAATGAACACTTGAAGTGAATGACAAGTGGACTGGATTCAGCTCCAGATAGGCAAGCAAACAATGAAGTGACAATGATGAACAATGAACAATAATGAACAGTGATAGCATGAAGACGATCTGTGAGTGCATGGTAAGACAACTCAGTCATACTAGTTTTAGTGAGAATCATGATTGTATTGAATTAGAGGCCTTGTGGGGCATGATGATGGTCAACTCCAAGTGAGTTGGTGATAGTGGGTTGATGGGGATAGTGAAGGATGTACTCTTATGGGGGCCATCCCTGGTGGTCCAAAACAACATATACATCTTGGTAGCAAGCTGGTGGAAGACATTGCTAAGCAGGGGAGACTTGGAGGGATGAATTTGGCATGAAAGGTGCCCGAAGGAGTAAAAGGTCCTGCCAATGCCAGAGAGCGAAATGGTGCAGGGGATATCATCAGAGCATTTGTGTATGGGGAGGAGGGGAATTCCCACATATAGTGGTGGTACCAGTTCAAGAGGCATCTTGGAAGAGGTTGAGAATGAGGATGAGTGGAGTGGAATGTCACTATTCTTGGCTCAACTTCTAGACAGTTGAAGTTTGGATGGATGAACAACTGTTGATGTTCTGTCACTATTATCTTCAACTGTTGTATTTCAAATTTCCAATTCAATAATTTCTCTGTTCAACAACCTCTCCAGATTAAATCTAGATCTGAGTTCCAGAGTTGTTGGATGTCAATTACCTTAACTGCTAGACTCTACATGATAGAACAGTAGAGGAGAATCTGGATCTGGTATGATGAGACTGGGAGTAAGCTTGATCAGGGTAGAGTTAAAAACAAAAGAAAGAAAAGTGAGAGAATTTGAAATAAATCAATGACTAGGTGTTGTTGATGTTGTCTCCTTTGTTCATATTGCTCAAAAGCAGACTGGTCAGGAGGATAGAGAGAATAATTAGTTAACTGTCAAGATCTGGGTTGGATTTCTTGAAAGACCTCATGAAAGTGAGCAAAGGTAGAGTTCCTTCGATCAATTTGAGAATGCAGTTAGAGGAATCAGGAAGTGTTCCATAGCAGGACTGTCCATTTTCTAAGTGACCATTGCAGATAAGACAAGGATAGTGATAGGGTTTTTTTTCTCCAGAGGATAAAAGATATCAATCAATGTTGCTATTGACAATGCCAAAAAATTGATTCTTATTCATAACAAGTTCTTCTGTGACAGGTAAGGAAGTAAATGGAGTATGTAATTTCCTTGGTGCTGTAGACAATCTAAAGGAGTATCTCAGTCCTTGATGTGAAGGTTGTTCCAGTGGTGAAGCTCATGCTCTTGCCTGATTAGAAGGTGGGGTAGGCGGATTTGACAGTTAGGCCTATGTTGAGAACAAAGATGTCATTAGCTACTTGAACTCTAAATAGTGGAATAAGAGAGCAATATCTCTGGTGACTAAAGCAGGTATACCAAAGGCTGTGTCTTGAAGCCAAACTGTGAAGGGTACAAGCCCAATTGCTAACTGCCTCTCTGTGGTTGATCTGAAAGATCCAAACTGATCTCTTTGATAGAAGGATGTAACCTGTGAGAAACTCACACTGACTATGGAGCTGGGAAACTTGATGCAAGGTTGTTAAAGACTTGAGTAGTGAAGAGACTATAGAGGAGTCAAAGAATGAGGTAGATTCAAGTTAAGGAGAGTGATAGAAGGGAGCTCTCTTTATATACAAATGTTTGTATGTATATATGCACTGGTCTGTGGCCACTAAAGTCTTTTTTGTAAATAAGGAAAGATAAAATATGATATGAGTGACTGTTCTGTTTCATCAACAAAACAGGGAAGACAAAACAGGTGAGTGCAAAAGGGGAAGATGACTGAGCTATGGTTAGTTTGGTAGTGAGTGAGTGTGAAGATAATGCATGTGGATGTTTAAGACTGGAACAGGTTCAGAAATGTGTGGATATGGAAAGCTATCAGACCCTGTGGGAACTTGGACTGAACTACACTGAATTCAATGGTAAGACAGGGCATACAAAGGGGTTTATTTATATATGAAGATAGAAATATGATGTCTATAATATAGAGAGGCTTGGAGACAATTGAATGGAGGACTGAACATTAGATGATAAATGGGGAAGAGAAAACCACATGCGAAGGTGCTAGCAGTGTTGCTCAGACTGAATTGGTAGCCAGAACCAGAGTCAGCATCACACCTCCCTCCTGCTTCAAATAGCAATTGTCCCAGTTGCTCTACATTTTTAAATGATGGATTGTTGCAAGAGCGCAAGATGACGATCATAGGACCAAAATAGCATGGGCGACACTTGATATTTGATATGGGCTCAATCTTTTTATTTAGGACAAGGACAAGGTAACTAGGATGGAAATCATAGTCATTAATAGTGTGTGCGAAGCAATGCTCAAAATTGGTGATGGACACTAAGCAGCTATGAAAGACAGGGTCACAGATTGTGAATAAGTCATCTTGTTCAGTGAGCTGGCATGCACAAATTGTAATGAATTTGTCAGTTATGAGAGGCTTAGTTATATATGCTACTGGGATGAGAAAGGTGGCCTCAGTGATATCAAACAGAAGGAGTGGCTCAATACCATGAGTCATGCAATGTAGAGAGTATGGCTGGTAGCCTTGTGAGTAGTAACACGGTCACTCCGGCAGATGTGCCGCACAAGATGCAATTGGGTGATGTCACCATTGCTTTAGACCTTTAAACACTACCATTGCATGCTTTGATGAGGCAGTCATGGATGGTGTAGTGTAAGCATTTGACCATGTCATTTGCCTTCCAGTTGTGGGATATATGTGGTGGTGGATGTGGTATTTCTCAGCAAGCTAGTTGAGTGCACCAATGAATGGTGTTTTGTTGTCCATAACAATCTCCTCAAGTCTGCCTCATCTATAGAGAATCTCTTCAAATAGAAATGATGCAACAGTACCAGCAGTCTCATTCTGGAGCTTTCACTATCCTGGTCATCCAGTGAGTGAGCAATGAGCTTGAACAATATACAAATATCCTCATGTGGTCAGCATGTGCATAGTATGAACATAAGCTTCATGGCATACCTCACTGACCCATGGATATACCCATACCCATGGCATGGGTCTGGATAAATGTACAACCTCTGATACCCTAGAGTATACCCATGCAGATGCCTACATGGAACTACAGCACACACCCAAATGAAAGTGTGTACATATGGCACACTGAGAGAGGCATACCACTGCTGAACAAACCATATGTTGCCCCTCAGGTATTACTGATCAAATAATGTTCTAGATCCTCTGTGTTGACCATCATACACTTGCCTTAATACTTATTAAGAAGTCTATTGATGCTCAAACCATTCCTAATTCAGACAAGGACTCGGTGGAAGTTGCTGTGCTCAATAATGAATTATCTGCAGATAGTACTATGCAGATTTCTGTTGCATCTCTTTCTGATTTGCAAGGACTGCATAAAGGCAGAGAAAAATATAATGGAAGAAGTCAGTCACTGCAATCATGATAACATGGCCTTGGATCTAGACTTATGATAGAGAGGGGCTATCTCACACCTTCTTGAAGTATTTCAAGGCTGGTATTCATGTGTGCATCCAATGCTCATTCTAATATTTCACTCACTTTTCATCAATATTTGAACACCCCAATCGATCAGAAATGCTACCACTCGACCATATGATTCTGGACCTGCCAGCAACAAAATAAACATATCTATGAAGTCTGACAAGATCAACTTATAGCTCTCATTGACCAATATCTCATTTGGAGGCATGGCGTTGATACTAAAATATAGGTCAATAAGGGTGAGACACATTTTTCATGTTGACTATTGGTATGCAATCTCTTGCTTTCATATCTATCATACTAACACCACACCTTAAGATTTCATAGAATGGCTGGCTGTAACTCAGCATGCCATGGGGGTGAACTTGATAATGCTGCACTAATTTGTGCACTTCTACTTGGCTGTTCTTCTGTACAACCAGTCATTGCTGTTAGTTTGGAATGTTTGGAGTTATATCACCATTATAGCATTGAGAATCATGATTTAGTGTTCAGGTAATGGTGAAGATGCTGGGTACCTTAGAGAATATATGTATGCTTATAATTTACTTGTAACAAGGATTTACTTTCAGGTTTCATACACATGCTACTTGTAAAATGAATTTAGTATCATAGGCCTTTGATGTGTGTACCTTTCCATCAGGCACCATATAGTCATTTAAAGTCTGTTTTCACACTCCAAAGAAGACAACTGGACTGAACTAGTTTTTTTCAAACTCAGAAATTCCCAGGAATGCAACCACACTACTAAAAACTAGTTTTTTAAATTTTAGCTTCAAAAAGAGACTAGTTTAGACTAGCTGCAACCGGTCCTATAATAAAGGCTGATTAATAGCTTCTGATCTATTTAATTTTTAGGTAATTTGGTTCACATGGTTGGCCATTTTATTGCTAAATACCCCTAAGACCAGTTACAACTGGTCTTTTTGTGGTTCTTTGATTTCTAAGAAATATAGGAAAACTAGGACTACTTTATTTTTAAAACTAAAAAGACCAGACCACTCAGAACCAGTCCTGATCAGTTCAGTTGGGTTCAGTCGTAGTTTTTGAGTAGACCTAGGACTGAACCTTTAAACACCATTTAAAACACTAGGAGGAGCCAATGACTGCCTGAGCATTCCCAGGTATATCTGAGCCAGTCACATTATTTGCAATAATGGGTATCTCAATTTCCCTGATGGAGAATACATTAGACACCACTCAACTACAAGTTTATTTAAGGATACCATCAACAAGCACTGTCAGAATCATCCAGTACCACTAGTTTCTAAGCCAACAGAGTTTCATCTGACTCACCACCACACCTCCAAGCTACCACAAATGTACTTGTCACATCAGAACCATCTGCAGTATTATTCGAATGTGATTATATAGGAAATGCCACAACTAGTACCCGGGCATCTATTGAAGAAGTGCCTAATGAAGATGACACTCAAAGCCAGTTACAAGTACGAGCTCGTCCCTCAACAACTTACTGTCATAGGATGTCAGCAACTATTTGAAGTTCTTGCCCTCACACAATTCAAGGCACTTGCAGCCACTCCTGTGCATGCAGATCACAAAGTCCAATTCCCCTGCTGCTGCTGAACAACCATCAAAAACCTCCAGACTGCCTCTCCAGTACCATGAAACCAACTTGCAATCCACTCAACCCATCCAATGTGTGCACCATTGCAACACATGTATGAGCATTCCCACCTAAGTCACACAGTGCTCATGCTGTGCTGACCCAGACCATAAGATAGCCTGACGGAGCCAAGATTCTCATCACTCTCAATGTCCTCACAGAATACCAATCCCACTCATCACAGCCTTGCTTTTAAGAAAGTTGCTAATTGTACCATGCCCCATCATGAACACATTGTCCATCAATTTCAGAATATCCTCTTCAGTCTTTTCCCCATTTGTCCCCAAATCTACTGCCATTCTCACCAGGCAAGTGCATTCATTGCACATGAACGAATGTGTGTATGCACCACAGGCTCAGACACAAAAGAATCTACTACACTGGTTGTCATACCATCACAGATCACTTCTGGTGGCTGTCACTCATGGAAGACGTCATTCGGTACATTAAGATATGCAATCAGTGTCAGACTTGCATCATGATGGTGCTGCCAATCAAGATATGGGTCAAGTTGGTCGAGTTATTCTACCATCTACTCATAAGGGAGGGATGAGATACATGCAACAACTGCTTCAAGATTCACTAGCCATTTGTCGTGAATATAGAAAGCCTGATCTCTTTCTCACTA